>JAGGAP010000131.1:0-73489 GCA_017657235.1 Termitomyces sp. T73sscA | reverse complement strand
AAGCATAAAAGAAAGCTGTTATGCTATTTCCATTGTGCCATTTTCTAAGAGAAAAAGTCTTTAAACAAAGGAAAGTGCCTGTTTCTCTTAGAAAATGGCACAATGGAAATAGCATGACAGCTTTTTTTTACACTTTTAATATCTTCTGGTGCCAGCAGTGCTTGTACTTGTACTCCCACATACCTATACATTCTAATCATGAGCAGAGCTGTGAATGAGCTACCCAAGTTCAGGCTGAAGCAGGTACTGCTTTGGTATCTTTGTAAATGTTCTAAGGTTCTAGTGATTCTGTTATATGTCATTGGTTGGTTTGAGATGCAAAATTGATTCAGCTCTTGTATCTGGCATAGACTATGCTCTAATTCTCTTTCTGGGCTTACTCCTCTTGCACAGACATGGACAACTCTCAGTTTCACATGCATCTTTGCAAAGTCAAACATGTTTCTTATGTGAATAAAGTACCCAAGTCTCCTTAGTGATGGAGAGACATGCTACATCATGCATATCATCCTTCATAAGTTGTACCAACTTTTGGTTGAAGTATCAACTTGAAGGAACTTTGCGACTTGGAGCCTACAATATATTACTTCTTTGTAAGTCAAGATTTGTGACATCTCACTGTTGCCTACCTGGCCTGCAGAGCTTGAGTAAGTTCCTCTTTGCAGTGATATACCTGACCTTGTGTTCAATGTTTGCAATGACTTCCTTTTTAGCCTTTGCTCTTATGTTGGCAGATTTTGTTTTCTCTTTGATCTGTGTGCTTGAGGAGGCCCTCTGCCCAATATTCAATCAACTCTGAATGATAAGCTAAGCTGAGGCTTGTGTCTCATGCTTTGTGGGCTTCCTTCACCATTTCACAATATCTCCAGGTTTTGGTTAAGATGTTCATGTCTCCATTGCTGGCCTTGAGAAGATATGCTATCTGTATTTCGATTCTGTTAAGAGCTTGCATTTAGTAGTGAAAAAGTAAGGAAGATAACTAACCTTTGACAGTTGTCCAAGAGAGTACAATGTAATTTCTGGTCAAGCATTTCTTGTACTGACTCAAGAAAATCCAGGGCTTCAAGTACTGTCTGGCTGGTGTCTGTCAGAAGAGTCCTAATCTTGGATGATTTGTTTCTTGAAAGTGGACAAAAAATGATTGGGACCAGAAATGAGCTTATAGTTGCTGCAACAAAAGGATTTCAAAAACAACCATTGAGAGAGAGCTGGAGAAGATGTGATTAGAGCCAGCACTTTGAGTAAAAATGAAGTTTAAGTGGATCATTAATAGGCCAGCTTCTATGCTATCAAATTTCTCAGATCTTCATTATTCCTTGTCAGAAGTAGTACTATCTATATAAGAATCAAAGGGGATTCAACAACAATGGTCTTCAGAGTGTTGTTCACTATTCAACACATATGGTTGTTGCATATTCAAGTCCACTCCTACATTACTCCCACAATGTCTGCCTGACAAAGTATTGCACAAAATAGTTCTTGTATTAGACAAGTACAAAATTATATTTAATCTGGAGTTCATGAGTCAAAGAATAACTTATATTGAGTAAATGTGTTAAATAAGAAGTAAGTAAACATACCTGGAGTTCACAAGTCAAAGAATGACTTGAACTCCAGGGAAACAATGTTGCTATATACCCCTCTTACTCAATTAGTGAGACATAGTGAGTAATGTAAGTTTGATCATGACTAAAAGTCTATCATATAAAAAGAAATGTACATATGAAATGATGAAGCAATGACCATAAGATGAGGTCAGTTGGTGCATTCCTCAACACTCCCACTCAACAATGACCAAGAATTAATTATTCCAAATTTGTCTTGACATTTACTCAAGGCATTGCAGGGAAGGGCTTTGGTTGAAATGTCAGCTATCATGTTCTTGGTAGGGACATATTGTAACTTGACATTTCCTTGAGCAATATGATCACATATGAAGTGATAATGTATGTCAATATGTTTGGCATGAGAAATGCAATACTGGATTGTCGGATAATGCAATGCTACCAGTGCTGTCTGAATGAATAATATTGGCCATAACTTGAGGAAAGTTGAGTTCAGACAATAAAGTGCATAACAAGATAGCTTCACAAGTGACATTAGAAGAAGATGTGTATTCAGCTTTGACAGTGGATGTGGCAATCACAGATTGCTTTTTGTAAGACCATGAAATGGTACTTCTATTGCTCCAGCTACTGATAGATTTTCTATCATATGAATCTTCTGCCCAATCTGCATCACTCCATTGTACTAACTTGATTTCTTCATTCATAACACCTCTGAGTTGAAGCAAGAATTCTTTGGTGCCTTTTAGGTAATGAAGAATATGTTTACAGGCAGCCAAGTGAGATACAGCTGGATTTCCAGCAAATTGAGCAACAAGTCTGACAGCAAATTGAATATCAGGTCTAGTCTGAGTAGCATAAAGCAAGGAGCCAACAAGAGACAAATAGTTTAGACCTTTGGCATATTGTATGTATGCATCTTTCTCATCTTGAGTAATAGGAACTAAAGCAAGTGATAAATTATGATTTACAACAATGGGTATCAATACAGGAGTAAGGGGCATGGTGGCTCAGCCGGCACCATTGTGTCCCCAAGGGGGCCAAATAGGCTCCCAAGTAATCGTGGGTTCAATCTCCAGTTATGCCCACCTGGACACACCTTAGACACTATGTGGGTTATTTCAACGCTGCTGGGAAACCACCACTCCCATGTGTTGACTAGGGAGGCTTTGTTGGTCAGGCCGCTTGTGAGCGACCAATCAGCATGTGACTTGATGAAGTAATGTGACCACTGCACTCCTGTCCAATTAGGAAAAAAGAGAAGGGTTGCCCAGTAGGATGGATTTGGGATAGATTTGGGATGGATTTGGGAGAGGATGACTCACTGATCAAGTGTGTTCTAGCATGGGTGGGTGGAAAAAATAGGCATCAATAGTTCAATCAGGCTGCCAAAGTAATGTGTGGTCCATCAGATGTAATGGCACAGCTGTTGAGGTTGGGGTTTGATAATGGTTTGATCAGCTGCCTACAGCTTAACTAGCCTGTGGCAGGTCTGCCATCACATCACCCATGCTGTTATATACTGTTGTGTATTCCAAATCTTGGGATCGATCTCTGAAAAATACTATTCGGGTGCAGGGAGGGGTCTGTCGTGAGGCTCTTACTGGATGTCTGGCTAAGAAGGAGCCATGGCTGT
This sequence comes from Termitomyces sp. T73sscA, assembly GCA_017657235.1. Taxonomy (NCBI): domain Eukaryota; kingdom Fungi; phylum Basidiomycota; class Agaricomycetes; order Agaricales; family Lyophyllaceae; genus Termitomyces; species Termitomyces sp. T73sscA. The sequence goes on along the minus strand of JAGGAP010000131.1, from coordinate 70,288 downwards.
AGCAATTGGGTAATGCCTACACCAACTAAGCACTAGCAAGCATTGCCAAGAGTAGCAGAGTTTAGAAATTGGGACAGCATGTTAGTGGCAGATGGGCTGGGAACTTAATGTGGGAAGTAGTATAAATCCAGGTTTAGGATCAAATTGTAGTAAAGTGGCTACAAGGCGTAACCAGCATGCCTGAAAAAGCATCAGGCTAGAGTACCTACTGATAGTGTCCGTAATTACCACACTCTTGCCATACTGTAGGACCTAGAACAGAAGGGCTCATGATGTATTTCAACTCAAAATAGGTCTTAAAGAAAATAAACTGATCAATCAATCAATCAATCAATCAATCAATCAATCAATACAGGAGTGCAGAATGACATCTAGAAACAATCAAGGATAGAATTGATATAGAAAGTTTGATTGAGATAAATAAATCAATTGGGAGTGTCAAGAAATGAGCCAATTGACCTCATTTTATAGTCATTGCTTCATCAATTCATATGTTGATGAACTCAAAATTGAGCTAAGTGCTGTTTGGATAGGCAGTGACTTGACTTTTTTTGAGTAAGTAGTTTTGCAAGAGTCCTGGACAGGTCCCAGAAACTCACTATGAAATTTGAAGCCTGTTGGGTATAAACAAGCTATAAACTGTTAGTCGCCAGGAGAAGTCAGCAAAAAATGCTAATATAAGGCAGCAAGGGGGAGGAAAGTGCTTAGCTACACAGAGCTACTAGATCCTAGCTGTAGGTGCTAGGCACAAAGGTTTGTAGGTGAAGCACCAAGGTGTTGGCAATGTAAGACTACAAGGTGCTCAAATAGTACTGCAAGAGCTAAAAGAAGAGGCACTAAAGGACAAGCTAAAAGAGAGAGAGAGGTGCTAAGGCAACCTAGAGGAGTAAAGTTGCTAGAGATCTAAACTCTGATGAAGATAGTTGTAGGCAGAAATGTGTATGATTTTCTATGTCTAATACTGACAAAAAGTAAAGTATTATACAAAGTAAAGATGTCAAACTTGTCAAAGTTGCCAAAGGCATAGGCAATGCTTAGAGTAATGTATGAGAAAAAGGTAGGTAAGAGACTGTGAATTATACCAAAAACATTGAAATAAAAGAAGTCTAAAAATGGAAGAGTTGGCAAGTCTTTGCTAACCATTGATAGACCAAGCCATTTGTCTCAGAGAAATACCATCAGACCTATGTTGCCAAGGAGTTTAATAGAATGTTAGTGAAAGGCTGAAACAACTAATAGTGGTTTCACTGTAAGAGCAACCTTTGGAGGCTGTGGCTCAGTCACACAGCTAGCAGAGGGAGATCCAAAGTATATTAGAAGATATACAAGCAGTACTGTAGTAAATACTCATCTGGCAAAGAGAGATCCAAAATAAACAAGTCTGGAAACTCCCTAGGCCTGTGACACTTCTGGAGCCTCAGAAGTGCAGGAAACAACTATGCAGAATAACAGAAAAAGAATAACCCTAATTTAAATAGTAAAAACTTCAAAAATTGCCTAAATAAAAAAATGAACATGATTATATAAGCAGGCAGGAAAGCTCCCATTAGGTAAGCCAGGAAAACTCCAGTTACCTAAGCAAGAGAACTTTTGGTTATCTAAGCAAAAGAACTTCTGGTTACTTAAGCAAGGGAACCTCTGATTACTTAAGCAAGGGAACCTCTGGTTACTTAAGCAAGGAAACCTCTGGTTACTTAAGCAAGGAAACCTCTGATTACCTAAGCAAGAAAAACTCTGGTTACCTAAGCCAGAAAAACTCTGGTTACATAAGCCAGAAAAACTCTGGTTATATAAGCCCAAAGTTGGCAGTACTGAGAGGACCATCTTGTCTGCATCATAACTCAAGAACTAGAGCATTTTGGATGCTGAAAGTGAAATCAATGGATAGGGCTGAAGAAGGAGTGTAAATAGAGGTCTTTGGTAGGGGAGAAATAAGAGTGAAAGAAGAAAGAGAAAGGCAAAACTTAGGAGTCTCCTGATATCACCCCTCTTCTAGCATGCAGCGCCTCGATGTAGAGGATAAAAGTAGTTTTAGATAGCTTGGTTAACTAGTGAAGCAGGATGGATACTTCGGATAGCATAAGGACCTGGGGATGCTGCTGATAGAAATCCCAGACAAGCACAGAGGCATAAACATTTTCTTGTAGTTTCTAAGAGATATCTTCAATGCTATAGCCTTTCTACTTTACTTTGAACTAAAGCTTATATCAGAATAAACAGCTATCCAAGATCTGCTCCACCCCATATTCTTGCTCATTGTCTATCAAGACAGGTGATGGTAGTAGTTAAGAGTAGCTGCTAGAAATTGAGTCATTAGAAGCAGGAGTCAGTTTGACAATATTGAAGACTAGATGGAGTTGGTGCATTCTAACTGGCAACTTGAGTCTGTATGCTAAAGAACCAACCTGTCATTCTATTAAGAAGGATCCTAATCAACAACAAGACAGCTTCTGAGAGGGTTGTATAGTAGAAATATCTGATGCATCTAGATAGACTCAATCTCCAGGCTTGTACAAGAGGGCTGGAGTTTGTCCATGATTGTATTATTGCACCATGTCATCCTTGGCCTTGGCCAGTGCTGCCTTGGCCTCCTCCAAGGCTGCCTTTATTCTATCCATAAACTCATTCACAGACTTATTCTCAGAGAGCCATCCTCAAAGTTCAAATCCCATTTGTGGATGTCAACCAGTATTCAAAAAAAAAAGGGTGACATCTGGGTGGCTGCATGAACATGGTTGTTGTACTGGAACTCTGCATCTGATAATAGCTCATCTCAGTCATCCTGCCTCTCATTACAAAACAACCAGAGGTACTGCTCTAGTTCCTGATTAACATGCTCTATCTGACTATTGAATTGAGAATGATAAGCAGTGGAAATGTGGAGCTTCACATTAAGCAGCCAGTATAGCTCTCTTGTGAATTTAGAAACAAACTGTGGTCCTCAATCAGAGACATAAGCATCAGACAGACTATGCAGCTTTCAAACATTCTTCTGGTACAAGCTGCACTCATAGCTGAACACATAATATGAGTGGGAATGAAGTGTGCTTACTTTCTACAAAGGTTGACTATTACTATGATAGCATTATATCCATGAGAGTCTGGCAGTTCCACAATGAAGTTCACAGAAGCTACACTCCAGTGTTCAGCAGGAATAGGCAGAGAATGAAGCTGACTCATAGAAAGTTGATATTGGAGTTTTGTCTGGAGGCAGAGATCACAGGTACTAGTGTAGGAGCCAATGTAGCATAACATCTAAGGCCACCAGTAGTTGTGAGAGACTAGCTCTAAGGTCTTCCATCTACCTGGGTGTCCAGCAATGCAAGAGTCATAATGCTGCTGCACAATTTGCCTCTGAAGCTCAGGTACATTTGGAATATAAATGCACTTCCAAGAGGTCAGAAGATCATTTTCCAAGGCCTACTCATCTGTATGCACTGACTTCACTCCATGGGCTTAGTTAGCATGCAAGACCATTGCAGCCTTAGCCACTATGTCTTTCTGTGTTCCTTCTCAATTACTCTATTAGATGCTTTGAAGAATGCTCATCTTATCTCCTTGAATAGCCACACTTTTCAGAGCATGGATAGCAAACAGCTCAAGCTTGAGGAGGACAATGTTGCTGTTGTCATTTGCTTCTGAACCATGGTTAGCATGTTGAGATAGTGCATCTGGCTTACCCATGCTTTGGCCAGATTTATGGTGCAGCAAAAAGTCAAAGTTGGCCAAGTACAGAGACCATTGAGCCTATTAGCAGTTTAGTTTCTTGGCTATCCAGAAGTACTCAAGGTTTTTATAATTGGTCCAAACTTTAAACTTGTGCCTTGCACCCTCAAGAAAGTGCTGCAATTCCTTAAGAAATTGAATATTAACCAACATCTCCTTGTCATGGATTTTATAGTTGCATTCTACTGCATTAAAGTTTTTAGAGTAAAATGCTACAAAGTGCCACTTACTATTCTCCTTAAACTGCTGTGACAAAACAGCTCCAGTAGCAAAGTCAGAGCTGTCAGCTTCAACTTGGAAAGGAGAGTCATCATCAGGAAAAAGGAGAACAGACTATGAAGTCACGGCTTGTTTGAGAGCATCAAAGGCAGTCTGCTGCCCTGCTTCTTAGCACCATGCAGTATCTTTGACAGTAAGGTCAAAAAGAGGATATGCATGATAAAAGAAGTCTTAAATGAACCTTTGGTAGAAGTTAGTGAGATCTAAGAAGGCTTGCATCTTCTTCTTGTTTCTTAGTACTAGCTACTTTGCTACATCAGCTACTTTGACAGAATCTATCTCAGCCATCTTATAAGAGATGATCAGTCCAAGATACTTAATCTTGGTCTGCTCAAACTCACACTTTTCAGGCTTGAAGTAGAGCTGATGCTAGCGAAGGTGTTTCAGTACAATGCATGTCACTCATTGATGCTCCTCCAATATCTTGATATAGATTAAAATATCATTAAAGTAGACACAAACAACACCTTTGGCAATAAAATCTCTGAAGATATTGTTTATCATTGTCTGGAAAATAGTAGGGCTATTTGTAAGGCCAAAAAACATTACCAAAGGTTCAAAGAGTCCACAATTAGTTTGGAATGCTGCCTTCCACTCATCTCCTTCCTTGATGCGCACATTGTTGTAGCTCCAGCAGACATCCAGCTTTGTGAAATAGCATGTGCCTTGAAAGTTGTTGACAAGCTCAGAAATAAGTGGTAAAGAATAGCAATTCTTCACAGTCATTGCATTCAGAATGCAATAATCCTAAGCTAGATAAAGAGATCCATTCTTCTTCTTTGATGAAGAAGAATATATAAGCCATGAGGGACTTTGAGGGATGTATTCATCCAAAATCTAGATTTTCTTACAAAAATGCATCTAGCTTGTCCTATTCATGAAAAGCAAAAGAATATACTTTGCAGCTAGATGACTTTGCATTTGAAATGGGCTCAATGGTATGATTCCATTGCTTGCGCTTTGGAAGAGCGTCAAATGAAGCCTTAGAAGATACATCCTCAAAGTCTTGAAGGTGATGAGGAACAGCAGCATTTCAGAATGACTTGGGTGCTGAGTTAGCTGCAAATGCCTGAGCTAGACACTGTGATGTTGTTTGACTAGCCCTAATTTCAGCTGTCATTAGCAGTGGCTGCATAAATTCTATCACTTACCTCAATAGCATTGTCTGGAGACTCTGAGTTTAAAGTGCATACAAACTCGCCTTTGCATCTATCTTCTAGCTGAGCTTCACATACTACATCTCAAACTTCCTTATAGAGGGCCTCTCTATAAAGAGAGGAGGATCTAGCAGATCAATATCAGCAAAAAAAAATGTTCTATACAGCAAATGCATATAGCAGTATGCTTACAGACTAATGCTCTATGCTCTACTTATGCTTCCTCAGCGCAAGTAGAATAACAACAAGGGCAGCAGCTCATATGCACCTTACCCTTAGCCCAATCAATCTCTGGATTGTAATCACACAGTCAAGTAAATCCAAGTATCATATCTTGCTTTCTTAGGCTAATAACTGCAAAGACAGCTTGCTCTGAGTGTGTCCAATAGTGGAGAACCAGATCCACTACTGAGCAGATAGATCTAGCTTTATTGAGTGTGCTATCAATGTTGTAGACTAGAATGGGATGAGACGAGCTGGGTAGTAAGTCAATGTTGTTCTACATAGTTGGCATCTAGGAAGAGTCCAGTAGCACCACTGTTAAGTAGAGCTACTAGGCTCTGGCTCTACTAAGTATCAATAGTTTCAATCTCCACCTTCAAACATAGTGAGTTGGAAGAAGGAGTGGAGGCAACTACATATCAACAAAGTAGATATTGTTTCCAACATAGAACACATAAGCACTGAGGAGGAAGAGAGCAAATCCTAGAAAAGACTTTGTTTGGAGCAGTATTTTGTATGTCAGAGAAGAAGCTTATGGTTTCAGCCAGTGAATTATCAATATTAAGAGCTGTATTGGAAGATTCTACTGATAGACAGGCAAACCAATTAGCACTAGGCAATGGAGGCATACAACTCATTTGTTGCTCAATTAACATGTAAGATAGGACTAAGGCAATTTTCAGAGCATCAGAAGCAAAGGCCTCATTACTCAGCTGAATATATGTAATGCAAGACTAAAGAAAGCATTCACCCATTGCCCAGTCACTATTATAAGCATATAAAAGCGCAGAGTGGGAGATCTTAACTTGAGTGGCTAAGGAGGCATCAAAGTGAGGGGCTGAAATCAATCCACAGGTGCAGAGAGTGCCTAAGAAGTGGTAGAAGATGGAGGAAGGTGCTCCAAGAGGGCTTGAAGAAAGTGAGAAATAATGTCTGACACCTGCCATAGTCTAGCAAGTTCTGTAGTATGGAGGGTCAAAGACGCTTGAGTAGTCTGCACCTGAGTCTCTAGAGCAAGTAAGCAATTTCAGGCCTCATTCTGAGGGATAGAAGCATTCAAAGGAATACTTAGAGTGGCTGGCTGGATCATAGAAACTGTGTGGTGGCAGAAAGCAATCTGATAGAGGAGGGATCTGAAGAGACAAGAAAAGATTCAAGCAAGCTAAAGGGGGCTCCCAAACCAAAACCTATAGACTTGTTCTGCTGTAAGAGCAACCTCTGAAGGCTATAGCTCAGTCACAAAGGGAGATCCAAAGTATATTAAAAAATATACAAGCAGTACTGTAGTAAATATTTACTTGACAGAGGAAGATCCAAAGAGAACAAGTCTGGAGACTCCCTCGGCCCAGTGTGATGCTTCTAGAGCCTCAGAAGCATGGAAAACAACTATACAAAACAACAGAAAAAGAATAACTCTAACCTAAATAGTGGAAACTTCAAAAATTGTCTAAATAGAAAAATGAACATGATTACACAAGCAGGCAGGAAAGCTCTGATTAGATAAGCAAGGGAACCTCTGGTTACCTAAGCCAAAAAAACTCCGGTTATATAAGCTCAAAGTTGGTAATGCTGGGAGGGCTATCTTGTCTGTATTATAACTCAAGAACTAGAGCATTTTGGATGCTGAAAGTAAAATCAATAGATAGGGCTGAAGAAGGAGTGGAGATTGAAGTCCTTGGTAGGGGAGAAATAAGAGTGAGAAAAGAGAAAAAAAGGCAAAACTGAGAAGTTCTCTAAAATTTACTATAATTGTCAGAAAGAAGAGTAACAGCTGAAAATTATACCATGTCCCAGTAGCAAGGCTCTGTAGGGTGCCTTGTATGTGCTGAACCAAGTAGGGGCTCATCAATGTATATTTCTTTTTATATGATAGACTTTTAGCCATTATAAAACTTATACACTATATCTTATCAATTGAGTAAGAGAAGTATATAGCAATGTTATTTTCCTGGAATTTAGATCATTCTTTGACTTATGAACTCCAGGTATATTTACTTACTTCTTATTTAACTTATTTACTCCATATAAGTTATTCTTTGACTCATGAACTCCAGATTAAATATAATTTTGTACTTGTCTAATACAAGAACTATCCTGTGCAATGCTTTGTCACTGCTCTTGACTTCTGACTCAAAGAGGGCTTTTAGCTTGAGGACCTATCCCCAAGAAAAATCTTTTGGAGCGACTACTATATGTTCTTCAAAAAGCATGGCTATATGCTATGAGACTGTTATAATCCTAATAGAGTGCTGACATGGAAAAAGCACAACGGTGGTGTTGAGGAGGAATTTGAAAATGAACAATATAGTCAAGTAAGCCCTGCTATTTCTCAGCACAGAATAGTTGATAGTGGATTCAATTCAAAAGCATGGTAAAATCTTAGATGTGACTTATGATTATAGAAATCTTGTTGTACTGAAGGATGTCAGTATCAATGACAAGGAACACAAAATTCAGATCAGCAAATATTTCTCCTCTGAAGTGTTAGCAAAACATTCCAAGAACTATTGTGTGCCATTTCTAGACATCATCAACTCACTAGTCAGTTCTCAGATAGCATTCATTGTCATGCTATATCTACTTGAAACAAACTATCCTGCTTTTCAAACTATTGGAGAAGTTGTTGATTACTTTAGATATATTCTTGAGGTGACAGTTTTGTGCCTTTGACTTTAGTTATCACTAAAATAAATGGTTGCCAGAGCTTACAATTCATGCATGAGGACAGTGTTATTTATGGGTGCAATAGATTCTTGTCATATATATATTCCTCACTCCTCACTTTTATCTTTAATGACTGTAAAGCAGACAATTTCATGGCAGAAACAGTTTCATTGTTTAATGTTGCACTGCACCTTGTTCAACAATCCATGTGACTTGACTACAGAGAGCTGATATTGGTCTCTTTCTTGCATATAAAGAAACCAGTGAAGTACTATCTCATTGACTTCAATCTGTCTGAAGTCTATTGCTCTGGGGATGCACCCTACTTCAGGTGACCTCCTTAGGATGGAGATAAATCAGTTCCAGAGTTTTCACTCCCTAATGCACCTGTCAGAGGACCAGTTTCCAGACTGTGTCCAACACTATTTTGAGCTTAGTCCAATGATGTGCCTACTCCTAGCATTTCTGAATAACTACTCAGCCCACCCTAACTCCTTCTATCTTCTAGTAGTTAGCCTTGATGAGTCATATGCATAGACCTTACTCAGCATTGATTATTGTTAGTCATACTCCATTACATACTGGGGCCCAATTAGTTAAACAGTATTAGTAATAGCACAGCCACCAATGTAGTATATAAAGGCAACCTATGGAATAGAATATCCCCAGGCTGAACAATAGCAGTATTTTCCTAGCCTATTATTGAATCAACTGTAAGCTTCTTTAGTGACATCCATCCCTCTGCTTGCCTTACCTGTCTCTTGCTTGACTCTTGCCCACCTCTGTGCCTGCTTGACTCTTGCTTGTTGCTTGCATTGCTGACTCTGTGGAAGGAGTTCCACAAATGTTAAGCTTTGCTCTTACAGCACCCCTCTGTGATCCTTTTGCAGTGGATGTTTACTATATGGCCAACTGTATTAGAGAAGACCATCTTGATGTATATATTTTAGCACTTCTATGCACTCTTACTAACCAATAATTTACAGGGTCAGAAAATCCTCAAGAAAGGAAAGAAAGGATTCAAGTTTATCAGAGACTTGGTGAATGATATAACTAATTTGGACTCCAGAGAGTGACTGCTTATGGCAGAAGTTATCGCTCATTTTGAAGACATCATTAAAGGACTCAACAATAAACATTTACGTTCTCCAGTTCTCAATAGTGATGGAGATATGCATCTTCTTAGCAAGATCAAGCATGGTATTGTTCAATGGAATTACAGGATACATGGTATCCCTGCTATACCCAATGCATAATATTATATACAGATGACATGTTGGTTTACTTATGGAATTGCAAACTTTGCTTTTCCTTTTTCCTCTGATCCCCTGACTGCTTTGGTATATTACTTTGTTAAACTCAGAACTCTGTCACCTCCCTCGTGTCTTAGGGCATAAGCATAACAAATTATAACATCCTTCTTCTACATGGACTATATGATCTCCTTTGGACAAAACATACAACCGTCAATGTCCATTGTTCTTCTTGTTGTTACATTAATGAAAGGTTTTGCCAAGTGAATGAGCGCAACTGGGAGAATCTTGACTTAAACGGCTCAAGTATCCCCTCCCACGAGCTGTTCATCGACTAATCGGAAATTGCGCAGTACGTTCCGGCTAGCTCCAGTAAAAGTAAAGATTCCGAACCCCTGTTGCCACACATTCCGCATCGATTCTAACACGTGGAAACTTACTTACTAAGTTACTTCCCTCCAGTCGCGGAGTCTCAACACTTTTTGACTTCGACCAAGTACATCAATGAAGCTACTACTTATAATAGCCACTTGTTCCTTCCTAGTCCGTGCACAGAACCACACATATTGAGAAGATTTTATACTTCAGTCAGGAAAAGGAAGATTACAAACTGACCACTCTGTATCATATATGCATCTAGCATTGGGAATTCCGAATAGGAGGCCTGGGACTTCGCGACAAATAACGATTGTACATCTTCCTTTGTAAAGTGTGCTTTTGTCCGTCTTGGACTCACTGAGATGATAGATCTATACTACCAAACGACTGGGTACGTTAGTGCGTTGTGAAATACGATGATGACAATGGAGAATAGATTAGATCGCAGATATTTCGAGATTAGATAAGCGATGGACACCTCTTCAATTTTGCAAGAGCTTCGCCGCGAGTCATTGGACATCTACAACCGCTTGCACTCTATCGCAGACGATGCTGCCTTTGTGGCACATGTACACAGCTTCTACTCTCACATACCTTTGGTCCCCAACTTGCGATGTGGTGCATGGTATACTGATCCGACCATAGCCTCATCCCTACCGGCCTATTTCAAGTCTACGGACGGACACAACCATAACTGGAGTTTCAACCTAAGAAGGCCCAATCTTCATTTGCTCCCACTCATTGTCGAGCACCGTAGGTATGATTTTAGCCTTATATCTGAGCCTCAATACCTATGTTCTTTGTGCAGCATCGTGCTCGTTGACTCTACCCGAGCAGGCAAAAGGATTCCAGATGCCCTTTCAAAAACCGTGCCTATCTGGTGTGCTGTCGTAAATCGCGCCGTTGCTCGCCGGCATTTGGAACCCGACGGAAGTTCTTGGGATACCGCGCTCTATACACCTCCCGGAGCTGTCAGCGCGCAGGAACATCATCAGATCGAGTTACAAATAGATGCATGGGCCGAAGCCCTGAATGTACGCTATTTTTCCCAAGTCATCTGTTAAACATACTCACCAAATGTCCTAAGAACTCTTCCTTTGAACTTCCTGCTCTTCCTGCGCCACTACGTCCCTTCTGGATTACCCCCACTACAACGACATTCCCTACCTTTTCGACGCCCTCCACTGCTTCATTCCTTCCTATAATATGTCTGTCTGCATCCAGACAGAGCGACGACGCGCGCCGGCCTCATGGTTTCGCGTATATTCAGGGGTCGGGCGACGATCATGAACTCTGGAGCATGGTCGGTCTTTGTTCCGTTCTGTTGATCAGTATCTCAAATTTACATGTTAACAGGGCTTAACGCCTGCTCATTACTGGCGGCACACTTCAGCCCTCCTTTCTGCCAGTCGTTCAGAGCTTCCGGAGCTCATTAAGACGTTGATTTCTTCCGATTCTGACAGGAGATACAACGACCTTCCGAATTCTGTAGAAGGAAGTACACTTACACAAGTCACAAAAGTTCAGGGACGACTGCGAATTGGTACATACGGAGATGTTGAACGAGTGGGATGGGATGATGATCTCGCATATGTCTTATTGTCAACAACTCGTGAAGCGCCTGTCCCTCCATCGACAGGACAAAAATCAAGATCTATGACTATTCCTTTGGCTCCACGTATAAAAACACACTTATCCCAGACTATTCTACCGCAGGCACTCGCATTTATAGGTGCAGAACTTGGATATGGGCGAACAGTATGCATCGTCTGTGGTGGAGATAAACTAGATGAAGATATGGATATTAGAGACGAAGGCGTGGCAGTCCTGCTCGCTGCACTTGTCGTATTCTTCGACCCTGAGGGGAAGTATGTTGGCGAAGGTGTTGCAGTCTGCCAAGATAACACAGGACATACATTCAACAAAAAGACAGATGTTTCAGAGAATCCTTCGGTATCAGGGCATTTCAAAGTGAAAATACCGGTGGATATTGACAAAACGGCCATCAGGATACGTTTGGAGTGGGTAATCGCATGTCGACCAGCCATCAACCCAGCACGGACAACTCTCAAGCGACTAAACGAATTCTTGCTTTCTGGAGAGCACACAAGGAAGCGTGGATGATAATGGTGATATTAAACAATTTCTCGGTTACAATACTTAGTTTCTATATGGTATTAGAGGTATACAATGTACAAGGTTCTGCAGATCACATTTGAATACAAACTTTCTTTCAAGTCCCTTTGAGATACTGTTATGTTATTGCACTTTCTGGGGGCGAAGTTGATGAATACATGTCGGACTAAAGATCCCTGTTCCTCAATATATTTCGAAATGGGAACAGTATCAGTGCTATCAATCGAGAGCGGGTACTTCCCAGAAATTCCTCTTCGGACTCTCTCCTCTCTTCTGGGTATATTTGGAACCGGATTCTGAGGAAGAAACTAAAAATTCACGTCCACGTCGCACCGCCGCCTCCCACACAGACCTGAGAGGCCCATCCTCTTTCTTAATATTGTTCTCAATGATAAGTTCTTCTATTTCCCGAGTGAGCTGCACCAGTGGATGTCTTTCATTCCCTGCTTCTGCAAAATTTTCAGATGATGTAGGTACGCGAGGGTTTTGTGTTCTAGGGTCGGTGAGATTTAAGACGCGAGGTGGTATGACAAATTGACGGGGGCGAGCGAGGCTAGAAATGTCTTCGTGAGGAGTTGCAGACGTTGATGGTGGAGATGATGTGGTTGATTCGGGGGACGCTATACTGTGAAGAAGGGTGTGCAAGGATATTGATGTTTCTCGATCCGCGACGGAGACGAGTTGAAGAATTTGTTGGACCAATTCATTAGTTTGTACGCGTGATAGTGAATTGCTGGGGAAGAAAGCAGATATAAGAACTGGAACGACGCGGCCAAGTGCAAAGGAGAGGAACACAAAAAGTTGGTGAAGGAAGAGGATGTGTTGAAAGATGAGGCGGTGTGGGAACAGCGTGTGCAGAGGTGTGTGAGTTGTATATGTCGTCAATAGGCCCTCAAAAGCGGGCTTTGAGGTGGGGAGAGTAGAGGGAGAGGGAGAAAGGATGAGGCTGATCTCCGCGACGAATAGTGTCATGTAGAGAAGGTATCGCCAGAAAGACACATGATTCGGACCAGACGACGAGCTGGCTAAGGACCAAAAGATCAGGAGGGCCACAACGACGAGATGATAGCTAGAAGATTGGATGAGACCACGTTGGATGTATTCACGCGTCGTCGTGCACGTTTTTGACCATTGCAATACATCTGGCCCAAACCTACTGCGCATCACGATGAAGTCGCATTTGACACGCGCCAAAATACGTACCGGTCATAGGCAAACCTCACCACTGGGTTCTTGAGCGCCTCATAAACATCCCTGACCATGATAAAGAGCTCTTCACCGTCTCTCCCCACATCTGGCCTGTCCGGGTGGTTCTTCTTCGCAAATTGGCGGAACGCAACCTTCAAACCTTGTTCATCGACCGTTGATTGTACAGAAAGTATTTGATAGAAGTTTGGAGGCATGGAGTGCGCTGAATCGATAAGATTGTATGATAGGTAGCCAAGAACAACACAAGCAAAGGTAAGAGCATATTGTTTCCTGTAGGTCGGCTGTGTTGTTGGCGTTGGGAGAATCGCAAACTTGTGGAGAAGCGAAAGAAGATGTTTAGCTATGAAGTCAGGCACTATAGACCAGCCAATGAGGCTGAGAAGTGGCAAAGGCATTGCCCCGACGATTCTTTGAAACATGTGGGAGTGAACAAGGGAGCGAAAGAAGCCGACTGGTAATTGTGGTTGATGCAATGCTGGCTTGGATTTGACCACAATCACGCATCTCTTTTGCTCGACTAAATCAGGGAACCAACAGTATACTGCGGACCATGCTCTCAGCATTACCAATGATAAGTACTTGGTCAAACCCCTCGTACGCGTATGGTTGCCAAAGCGCCAAATTCTGGCTCATCGTGTCAGCCAAACCCAGCCAAACCCAGCCAGTTTCTCACTTCACTGTGCGCATCGCCTTAGCAATTCTGCCTTTCAATTGAACACATCAACTCAGTCCTCAAGTTTCATATCATATCGTTGATCGGAAACGGTTGGCTTTTTCCACGTTCCCTGCTCTCACCGTATCGGCGGTTCCAGATCAGAGATTATCTGGTACTGGCGCAAAGATGGGCATGCCGCAGATAACCGTGGTGGTATGAAAGCATCAACTTGACTAGATTCGACTTCGTTTCCGTGTTTCTGGACATGATGAGGGATTTGCGACAAGTTTACACCTCGAATCGCAATCCAATATACATTGTCGTTAAAACTGTCACATAGATTCTCACTGGCATCAACGTGTATTTGAAATGTCCATGGCCCGACTGCAAAGATATGTTCGACTGTGACCATGAGCTGAAACGACATCAACTTCTCCACTGGCGCCTATACACTTGTAATGGTTGGGGAAAGGCTTTCTCTCACTGGATGCCCTTGATGACCATCGTCGGTCGCTAGCACGCCGGAGATTACATATTCTGACTGCTGGTTTCAATATGTATGTTAGGTATATCTGGGAACGGTACAGTTGCCGAAATATGCGTGCCGGTGGGCAGAGATTTTTGCGTTCATCAATTGTCGGGAGGTGAACAGCTTTTCGTATTGTCGTCTCCAACCGACCTCATTGTCGCAGGTCCACTGACGAACCTTTAGATTTATCTGGAACATCTGTCCCTTCGCGATAAAGTACAAATACACACGCGTTAGTGTTTCAGGAGCCGGAATCCCAGAAGCTTCTTTATATGTTCCAAGGGGAAGGGGAAAGTACCGGTTCCTGTGCTTCCACAAATATCTGTTCACAAGGACATCGTTACCTCGGTTTATCTGAGTTAGACGGCACCTTCAGCCGAAACCTTTTTGACCCATCATAGATTGTACGACACATTTGGCTTCAATCCAATGTGATTAATCGAGAAGTTGTTGAGTCGAGCTTGGAGACCGCTCACAGCGGGAAGCTTCGCGGTCATTCACGAGGCGAACTCGCAAGAAAAATTAGTCTGTGCGAACGTAACTGGATTGGATTAGACTGAAGGTCATCCTCTCCTATACCTTGCACTATAGCGGATCCCACTGTTCAGCATTGATGCTATTCTCTAGGAGCAACTTTTACATTTCAATCTCCTTCTAATTTATTGTGATTTCAATCTGCCTAGTTTCACCATGGATGGAACAAGACGATACCTGCAAGCCAATGAAACTGCGGATTGTGAAGGCTGCGATCAAACTTTCTATCAGATTTCATCCTTCATTGACTTTTCTGTCAAAGATTTAGATATCTCAAAGACTTCGATATGTATAGATGTGCTATTGTTTCATGATCTCAAACGGGTCAATACTTTAACGTCTAACGTCTCGAACTCTGATGTCTATATCTTATTATAATTTGTCTACAGGTAATTATCCTTTCAGCCAATACAGGAGGGCTTGTCATGAATTTTGCGTTTCCTTCCATATCGGACGTAAAGATAGATATCAACAGAGACACCACACACTTGTGTTAAAGAGAGGGTCTCCGCTGGCAAGCACCTGGATTGTTTGACTTGAAATACAATGAAATGCTCCAAACCCTTCTACCCGATTTAGTCGTGATACTATTCATTTACAGGACACAAAGGGAGCTCGCTTAACATAACCAAGTTCCGAGCAGGTAAAGGACCGCATGATATCTGGAACCTCATGTAAGATTTGCAATAAGAACTTAATGGTATACCTGTCAGAACACAATATCACTTGGATATATATATCCTTCCAATCAAGGACACTGTCTGTGCGAACGTCGACGTGAGTTCAGCAATCATGGATCTTGCGATGTCAGTGACTTCGCTGGGGCTTTTGACTCATCAAAGTGTTGTAGTCATCGATTGGCACTTAACGCATTGTATCCTCCCAGCAGTGCTACCTTGCTTCAACCTGTGGTTACTACTCTGGCTCTGAATTGCCACGACAGGAACTCTAGAGACGGTGATATCGGGGCATCATGCATCATGATCAGGCTTCTAGACGGACATAGATGTTCCATCGGTCAGAACGCTGACTCGGACTTGGCCATCCGCTCTAATCAAGATTTGGCTGTGAGAGAAGTATATATCACAGCTCAACTAGATTGTTCACATGTTTACACATCCAGAATTTGATAGGGACTAGTGAACTTTTGACAAATGTCAAATCCTCTTTACAGCGAGGTTTGAGCGGTACTTGTTGTCTAATGTTGCCAGGCGTCGGTATTGCGAATTACTGCTTCTGTTTCTGCGCGTACAAGCGATAGGCGCTCATAATGACACTTCATTAAACAATCACTATTTATCGAAGTTCGTGTTTTACGGAAATATTTCTTAGCGTATTGAATTTATGACCCTTTCGGGCATCTATTATTTTCAGCGCTGTGTACATGGGTATTGTTTAAGGAACGCTACAATATACCAGACTGTTGTGTGACCTAAGCCTTGACCCAGTTCTGTTATCTGCCGTTAACGACCCTTCGCTGGTTTGACCCGTGCTTCATCAATTCCTAGCCGGACCATGCTGGTGGGCCCCACGACCCCCGAAGTACCCTGAACCAACGTTCAAAATAAGCGAGCAAGTTGGCCAAATTCTTAGCGTATTAGCATGTGGTCCACATTATTTTTGACAACGGTGTTATCTCTCGCCGTAAGAGTGATTTTAGAAAGAAAGATGGCGCAAATGTCATCGTTTTCTATGTACTCCGTTGCAATCCTATTCATCTATTCAACATTGTTCTATAAACTTGAAGGACACTATTTTAAATAGGTGTTACAGAGTCGCATATTCTGCAGTATTGGACGAGACAAGGGGAAGAGTACTTTGAGTGCAAAAACATAGTAAGTCACAGAATA
This sequence comes from Termitomyces sp. T73sscA, assembly GCA_017657235.1. Lineage (NCBI taxonomy): Eukaryota > Fungi > Basidiomycota > Agaricomycetes > Agaricales > Lyophyllaceae > Termitomyces > Termitomyces sp. T73sscA. The sequence goes on along the minus strand of JAGGAP010000131.1, from coordinate 53,696 downwards.
AGAGATGAGAAGTAAGTGGGATTTAGAATATCGGCCGTAAAGCCTGTGAACCATCAGGCGAAGAACTTGGGAAGTAAGCATTGCTGAGAACGTACCTCATTGTCGATATCGGTCCTTTTCGATTTGATTTCGTCCAATGTCTCCGTAAACTTCCACTCGATGTTGTATTGTGAATCAGAGTTCTCTGTCAAGTCGGTGTCGACAATCATGACGACATTGCCGTCGCTTGACTCGGAGTCTGAACTCAGCTCGTCGTCAAAAGCGAGCTCGGCAAACAACGGGTCCTCTTCTGTGAGGGCATCACAAGCAAATGGAGACCCACTGACAGTGACGTAGGAGGAGATACGAGGAGTGGCAGGAAATCGGTAGAATACACTATCAGATGAGATGTATATGTACTGAACTTCATCGTTATTGCCGTAGTCTGTCGCGTCATCTTCGTCAATCCAGTCAGGCTCTAATGCAGGTGTATTGGTCATAGAGCTGATGGAAGTTGGAAGCGGTCGGGAGGTGGGGTACTGTGGATGAATATGGTTAATAAAGAATCCGTTGCTCCGACGCGTCAATGATCATATACCAAGACAGAAGATAGTTTTCGAGATGTATCAGCCATGAGGTCAATGGTAAGCCCGGGTTTTTTTGAAACCTTTGAGGCGAATGTAGAAGCAACCAGCGAAGACATGGCGGTAATACGTGTATCGACTGAAGGATGAAAGAAAGGGCGACGAGTCAACGAGCGACGGGTGACAAGGAAACACTGAAATGAGAGGAACTTTATAACAATCAGCGATGAAGAGGATCTGAGATATTTCCAGGGTGTGACGATACTTTTAGAAAGAGACCATCATGATGTCAGGAGGTGTTTGGGCTATGTACTTCGGCAACCGCGTTCGCCCAGGCCTTCATGTCAAAGGTATTGGATGATAATTTGATCTGGGTCGCCAGGAACATGTTTTTGCGTTACAAAAGCAAATTATAAATGGAGATGTACCTGAAATGTATGCATAGTGTGGAGCCACTTTGAAACACTGTAAACATGTAAAATTAGAGAGAATAAAATAAACCGACAGGTAGACCCAAATTTAAGGAACAGAGGTCTGATTGCTTGGCTGTGCTGTACATATGTAGTCACATATTCTGCAGGTGCATGGAAGAATTATTTAAACCTGCGTCGCCGGCTTATCGTTGCCAATGTCAACCGACCCATGGAAACGCCGTCCCTTCCTTCAGCCATCTTGACAACTTGACTCAGCGGCGCCCAAGCATTGGACACAAAAGCTTCCAGCTCCCTTTTCTTCTGTTGTTGTTGAGTGTCGACGGGTTTCGAAGGTTTCAAGGGATCAGTCGGTATCTGTGGCTCCCAAGCTTTGGGGTTGTGGCGAGTTATCAGTCGTTGATGTTCTCCAAGTACCAAAAAACTTAGATTTCGAGTGATTTTGTGTGAAAGGCCGCGGGATTGTGAAGACGTGTACAAAAGGGCAAGAGTGTTGTCCACTAAAATTCAGGAGGTTGTTAGAGGAACTTGTTCATCGAGTGATGTTCACTTGCTTCGCTTTTCCCAAGTGCTCAACCAAAGCTTCAAATGTTCCTGTTCAGAATTGTTGTAGCGGCCATTCTGGAGTTCCTTCATCATTTTTGCAGCAGCATCAAAGGTGGGCCTCAGAAGTCGTCGCAGATTTGCCGTTGCTACGGTATGGTGAAGTACCGACGCCGACACAGTTCGCAGTGACAAGCGATAGAGGCTTGAAAAAGATGCCGGAAGTATGCACCGTGTTGACATGAGAAATCCTAACGTGAAATGTCGGCTTTGATGTTTCAGGATTGACGCAGGACTGATGGAAGCAAATTGACAGAAGACCAATAACAAGTCAAGTACATAACACAAGCGGCTACATAATTAGCTTGACAAGGATCAAATTCTGAGTCACCTCTGTCGCTTGCTATGTCACACAGAAGCACGCTAACAAGGATAGACCCGTGAACCAGTACTCTGTGTATTATGGCTGAACAATGGATATCACCAGGTGGGGTTTAAATTCTGAATCTACGCCGTCAAATGTATAAAATAAATATCTATTGTACAGGATTTCCATGTCTGTTCTCCGAGTCTGTGAAGGCTTCAATCGGCTTTCTGTGTTGTGCTCCTGACTCCACCACCAACCTGCTTAACACGTGAATTATGTTGGTAGCATGCGTTAATGTCATGGCTTGCTCACGCGATGTACATAGACGATTTTGCCCACTGCTTGTTGCAGAGTTTCTCGACGCGTTACAACATGCATCCATCGCTCAGAGTCAGGAATTGTAGTCGTCTCCAAGTCCTTGGCTTTGGCTGCTTTATGTTGAAGCTCCTTTGTGAAAGTGTCAGGCTCCGGTTGCTCGCGCAGTGTCCTCGTGGATGGTGACGATGTGGACTAATGGTCTTTATAAGGATGCGCATCCATTATTGCACTGGACAAATCTCATACCTTCCTCAACTTTGGAGAGCGTCCGTCCGCAAGCCTACGGGTCTCAGTCAAATTCATCATTTACGCAGATCGGGGGGGAGGGGAAAGTGTTTGCCACGAGGATGGGACAGTAATGGTTTCGAGACGACAGTCTCCACTTATATCCCGTGGTTGATGAAATACATGGCCATGCCATTGTCGCATGGAAGCGTATATCCTGGACTTTCACAATGGAACGCTTTGTGCAATCTTCAATCGCATGATCCGAGTCAGCAGCCACCTTTCATTCAACTCGGCCAATCAGGCCAATGCGCAAACACTTATCGCAGATTATCTCTGGCCACTTATCACCAAAGCTGTCAACTAACGTCCCTCGCTGGCCATGCATACTGCATATAAATGTTGGGACGAGCTACAGTAATGAAACTAAGAAATTTTCTCCCTCGCTATCTCTAGTTCCCTTGTGCCGTCTTACTATGCTTTCGATGGATTCTCAGCGTTTTGATCTCAGCAAAAGTGTAAGGCCTCGTTATGCCTGAAAGATGGTCTCCTAAAGGTTCAAATCCATTCTTTAGTCACGCAACAATGTCCATTGTTTCTCTCAAACCACAACTTATCATGAAGAGCCTTCCGAACAATGCGATATTCTCTCCTTGATGGAGTTTTTCTCGTCTTCCTCCAGCCAAAGCTCTCATACTGTCGCCAATTCTGATACCAGCTACCGAACTCTCAATACATCTGACGGTCTGGATATTCAAGGTTGTAGTCTTTTTAAAGGCTTGGTACGTGATCTCATGGAACAATTACATGATGATGTAATTGACTGCATCCCATAACCCAAGTGCCAAACACCCTCCCCTAAGATTTCGCCCGCTACCATCACCTATACTTCACCTGTTCTTGAGCTGAAGAACGAAAGCTTTGAGTCGGATATCAGCATAGAAAGCGACCAAGCTAGGGAAGATGACAGCGTATTCAAGATTAACGAAGATATAGAAACAAATGACGAGTACACTTGCACCTTCATCCGCCCTAGACCCCGCTCTTCCGTTTTCGATATATTCTCTCGAGCTTCCAGTCCAGTTTCGTTCACCTCTCGCCCTGGATCTCCAATCAGTTGTGGGTCCCTTAACTGCTTCAGGAACAGTGACAGTTTTGAAGAAGACGTTGGGATACTCCAGACGCAAGGACGAAAGAAGATGGAAATTCGAGTCTGTGTAGCAGAAACTAAGGAAGTTTATAGGGAGGAGTCCTGGAGGGCTCCCTTAACAGAATTTCTGTATGGACCAAGTCCCCAGCGACAGTCTTTTGTGGTTGCTTCTCGCGTCTAGATTCTTTTGATTAACAAGTGGAGTTTTCTTCTCATTATTGTATTATTTATCCCACAAAGACCACTGCGTATACCATCATGGACCGGATATATGTATTACTTACTATTCATCTATCACTCTACATCGCATTCATCCACGTTCCTCTGTATTCTTTTATACCCTAACCGAGAGCTTTGCGGAGTGTCGACACACGTTTTAAGGGAGCCGGACGAGTTTTGAGGTCATGTAAAATTACCAGAAAGTATTCAATACATTCACAACCATCAGTCTTGACGTCGATGCAGGTCGCACGAATTAACGATCACGATTAATTATGTCGCGTGGCAAGGACAATTTCCGAGTGTCTCGTGGCACATCGCAGCAATACTATGCATGCACATCAAAACCCTACTTGAAGCTTAAAAAGCTCCGTTGTACGGACCATACCTCCATCCGCAGTACTCCTGGATGTAAAAGGCAATTAATACACTTCGAACACGGGCTTACTGAGTCAACCAGCGGCATGTGAATGGTGGCGCATGGTCATGCATCAACGTCACTTTGGCTGTGATGCGGGACAGGTTCCGGCGATCGGCTACTGTGTCCCCCGACATACATATCCGCATGTAAACTGACGAAGTGCTCAACATCGGTGACATCGACTGGCCGGAGCCTGAGATGCGCGCGCTGCACGAAATTAATGTTGAATGGCATGTCAATGTCAAATGATGGATCGACTTACCAATGCGAAGACAACACCGCGGGATATATAGTTAAAGAGCTCTTTGAACTCTGGGTGGGATTTATCTAATCTGACAGACGTCGTTGGGTCTTTCCTCTTGTAAAGATGATTAAGAGTATAACGTTTAATCGTCTGAAGCAACGTGAGCGCGCAACACCCTGACAACCATCTGGCGCAGACTTACGTCTTTATTCTTCCTCTCCATTTCTCCTATCTCTGCGTCTTGATCAAGATCACGCTTCTGCTTTCCCTTGCTGTCAGGCTGCAACAATGACGAAGTGCCAAAAACATCTTTGTCCCCTTCGATTTGCTTTCCCTTGCCCCTGATAGTAGATTTTCCATGCAAAGGAATCTCAGGCACTTTGAACAGCCCGCTGCCCTTATTTGCATTTCCAAGACGAACGCCACTCCCAAGGTCAGCCATGACGGTCCCATCCACACCTGCCACTTTCTTGTATTTGGGTTCAACAATACTGCTTGCACTGCCAACACGTTTAAGCTGCCGCCGAGTTGTCAAGCTCGGTACTCGTGTCAACCCGGGCCTCGGTTTATCAATATTCTCATTAGCTGCGTATAGTAGTGGCGGCTTGCGTGGGGTCGGGTCATCTGGTCTTGGGAGACGGAACGATGTTTGAGGAGGCGGGTGAGCCGTCAGGCGAGCGACTACCAAGTTTAAGGAGTTGTCACTTTGATTGGAACGGGCACAAATCACCATATGTGTGGTCTCTGGTCCATCTGACAGGACGACATAAGTTTAAAGCCGCTGAGTGCATTAAAGAAACCGCGGACGTACCACTGTCACCCAGAGCGACTTTAATACCAATATCTGATGTGTTCGGTGGTGCTGATTTGGACGACGAGGCAAATGGGGTTAAGCAAAAAATATTCTCAAAGTAGATTCGTGTGAGAATCGCTCGAGGGTGTATATCCCTTTGTGTATTACATCAGTTATGTTTGTGAGCTTTGTGTAGACGCCACGAACATTTCAATATCGCCGCTTTCGTCCAACCAAAGGTTCTTGTCATCATGTAACTTTATAACACCCATGAAACGCAAGCTGGGTCGTCCACGCATGCTCTCTAAAGCTAAGGCAAGTGGATTTTGCAGAAGGTGGTTGTTCTTTGACGGTGAATCAAGCCGAGCCACGAAAGTTAAGCCATCGAGAAGAAGGTGCGAGTCTGGCAACGAGAGAGCGCCACGGTAGAGGAGACGGCAAGAATTAAGCGCAGCTGCTGTACGAGGTGGAGTTGGCTTAGTTATTGAGAACGAAGGCTCAGGAGTGGACATTCCAACCTCATGTGGCCGCGTTTCGGTCAACGACGCGTTGTTGGTGCTTGTTAGAACTGAGTGATCCGTCCAGTGGTAGAACTGAGTGATCTCGGGCCGACCATGGAACTTGAGCTCTCACCAGACTCCCATGGCTAATTTGTTGGTAATTCTTGCAGCGGACGACGTGGACCGTACATGGAGTACATGGCGAAGTACGCATGAACCAAAAACCCATTTCAAACTCTCATCGTCTGATTAGATGTTGAGTCTATACTCCATAAACACCTGCCGACTCTCGACCATGTTCTAGTCTACAAAGGGCACCGAGATGGAGTCGTGGACTTGAGGGTTCTGCTCTGCAGCTGCTCAATTAGCAGCTCTACCCTGAACGCTGCATATCGTGACCTTCTGCAGGACTTTGCTGGTGTCTTCAAAGCGGCTCCGGAATTTCGTCTTTATAAACCTGTGACGGACTCCTTAGGCATTTCTTCTCTGAATGCAGAGCAGACAGAGGCCTTAACACTCGGCCACATTCTAGTCTGTGTTTCAATGACGCCGCAACCTTCTGCCGATGAAGAGCTTAACGACTGGTATCGAGAAGAACACATCCCACTTCTTATGCGTGTCCCTACTTGGGGCTCATCCGAGCGTTTCAAACTTGAATTTTCTGTGAATCAGCAAGCTCCGCAGTATCTGGCTTTACATAGATGGGGTACTGTAGACGCTTTTGGTACAAAGGAATATAAGGCAGCGACCAATACTCCAAGGAGGTCGGCCGTGATGATCGAAATTACCAAGAATGAGCGCTTCCTTGTGACATACGAAGGAAAACTTGAAGCTCTTGCACGTGAAAGTGCTTGAATGCTCGGTGTTAAGAAGGTTCGCCCATACTTTTCCTCCATCGTTCACCCCTGAACATCAGTGCTACAACTGGCAGGAATGTTGCGACGCTTTTGGCAATTTAAGGAGAATGATACTCTACAGGGCCACCTTAAACTCACCATATAACTGCAAACACTGTAAATGACCACTGAAATCCAATCTGGAAATTGATCAATCTTTCGTACCAACCATGGATGGATGACCTTACTCTTTCCCCGAAAGGGATGCTAAAAAAGACAATTGTTCATTATTTAGTGCCACGGGTATCTGAACAAGGACCCACGAATAGAAGGCAAGTGTGAGACCAAAGGCCTGACGAAAGAAGCTGCATCATTGTCATCATCAGTCATTTATTGCTCAGTTCAAGGAAGCGACGAACTTGAAGCATTGACTAACGTCGTTACTACGGGTCCGATAACAGTCACTGCAACTGTATGTGTAACAGACAGAACTAACAATCTGGACTGGAAAGAAATGATGTCTATCCAAGCATAGGGGAAAACACTTACTGCCAAAACAAGCAATGGCTTCATAACATAGTAAGTACAACCATCAATTAGGTGATGAGGAGATTGCACCCGGGATTCGACGTACCCATACCAATACAAGGTGCAATAAATGTCCTTGCATATCGCACCGTGAAGCCATCTGTTCACGTTTCAATCATCAGTAGCGGTATCAGTATACGTAAACCCACATCTAACCATTTATTGATTAGCCAATTTGCCATAACATTTGAGATCGTAGGGGCGCAAAGAAAAAACGCACATAAGCAAGCCAGCTGGAACCGTCAATGCACCAGTCCAAATTCCCTGCAGGCGAATCTCAGCAGAAGCAGGTTTTCCATGTTGTAGCGCCCTTTGACGGGCCCGTTGCATCATCGCATCTGTCACTGGGCTCGAACAAAGCTCTCCAAGGTTTCTGTTGGTTTAGGATTCGATCACAAGAGATCCCTTCAGATTGATGGCACTCACGCTCCAACGAGAAGGCTCACGCCGTTCGCCAGCCTAACCAAATAAAACGGTGTATGTGGATGAGTTCATTGATTGTTTGAACTGTGTCAGAAAACCGTACCCGTTACGTACTGTGTCAAAGTGATATAACTCCGTAAAAAGTGGGGCTAGTGTTACAGCTGGTTCGATAGAGGCGAATCCATAAGTCACTGCGCTGTCTCGATCACGTCGTTGGTATGTCAAGGAGACCTTTAGATGCTCCACTCACAAAAAGAGCGCTGGAAAGGCGACTGATGGATATCTAAGCATGCTGAAAGGTTTGATTATGAATTCATTCTTTTTGAGACGTCGTGACGGTGATCGTTCGATTATCCACAATCTGTTCAAGTAGGTTGCGAGAGACATAGGAGGTGACTTGAAGGGTTCTCCGATGATGGAGGGCGGAATTTCGCCTTCGTCAACATCCAATTCTGATGTGGTAGTTTCTACTTCGATTTCTGCCCGGTCAAAGAGTGTTTCTGGCATCAAAAAGAGGCAAATGATGAACATGGCGCCTATGATAACGTTGAGACGTGGGTGGCTAATGATATCCAGACCCTTGGACCTCACCGTTTAATATAGCTCCTACGTAGAAGCACCAGCGCCACCCAAGATCACGAGCGACATAACCACCAACCTCGATTATCATTAACATGACTGAAGCGAACTCAATGTTCTCACTCACAATAGGCGCAAGATGTGAGCCATTTGTATACATCAGTGTAAACAGACCCATAGCTTTTCCTCTCTCATGTGCAAAAAAAACATCGACGACAGTCCCAGCACCAAGGCCAAATGCTGCTGAAGGACCAAAACCGTTCATCACTCGCGCGAACATCAATGTTCCGAAGGACTTGGCTTTAGCAGAACCTATTGCGGATGCAAAACCAATCAGAATAGACAAGAGATACACAGGCCTCCGTCCATAGACATTCGCAAATGGGGTGAAGAACACAGGCCCCAGTGCGCCTGCCCCAATAGCGATGGTGGTTTGGTATGTGCCCGTTACGTCAGAAACACCAAGTTCAGTGGATAGAGGGACCACTGCAGGGTTAACAATGGCGACGTTGAGTGTACCGAGGAAAGCCAGCATGCATATTTCCACTAGGATCGTGTATCTAAGCCACTGAACCGACGTTACAGCGACGTTGACATCGAAGTCAGCGTCTATGGAGATGGCGGAAATAAAAGAATCACATTAGGGTAGTTGAGGGGGTCAGAAGGCGAAGTTGATGGCTGAGGAAGGAGAGGAAGTCCTGTGCTGTCGACTTTGACCTTGACCACTGCTGGTCCACTGTCTTCAACTTGCTTTTCATCCGTCTTCAAGTCGTTATCGGATATCATCCTGATAAGAGAGCCTGGAAAGATAGAAAACAAAGTTTCTCGTCTTCTTTCTCATATTAAGTACAATCAGCACACGGACAAGGGGCGAAGACACCGCGTGACGGAGTTGCGGCCTACGCGTATGATCACGTGGGCGTCCCAAATCAATTGACGTGGACGGGTGCTGTACCAAGTTCTCAGCCTGCATTGCTAGTTCTCGTCTCGTCGTCGCCTTGAATAGCGGCCGAGACCAGTGGTACAGCCATGCGCTCTCTCAACTATCTGGGCATCCTTGTGTTCTCACTGGCGCTGCCCAATACCTACTCTCTCAAGGCACACGATTTCAAGACCTGTTCGCAGTCTGGATTCTGCAGGAGAGGTCGCGCACTCTCTGCTAGAGCAAAAGAAGCGGGCTCTAAATGGACCTCCCCTTATTCAATCGACCCTTCGACCCTTGCTATAGCTTCAGACCAGGCCACATTTACAGCAGGCGTCAAGTCATCTCTTTACCCTGAGATCAACTTTGGGCTCGAGTTACGCGTTCACGACGATGGGATTGTCCGTGTGCGTATGGACGAGGTTGGAGGGCTGCGTAAGAGATATGATGAGGCTGCTTCTTGGGCCTTGATCTCTGAACCCATTATCAGCAAGGAAATCAAGTGGAAGGTAGGCAAGAAAGATATTCGTGCGGTTTACGGCAAAAAGAAGGAGAATGAAGTGGTTGTTACTTTTGAACCTCTTCGCGTGGCTCTTCTTCGAAACGGAAAGGAGCATGTGGTGATCAATGGACAAGGCCTCTTTCACATGGAACATTTCCGCAACAAGATTGAATCTACGCCTACGGAAGAACCAGCACCCCAGGAGGGAGAGGAGGTCGCAGGTAATGACGCCCAGGCTGTTTTCAAGACAGAAAAGCCGGTAAATCCTCGGGCTTGGTTTGAAGGTGACGAGGAGGATGGCTACTGGGAAGAGACTTTCTCTTCTTGGACTGATTCCAAGCCAAAAGGTGCTTGCTTATCATTCTTCATGGATTTCTTCTCATCGTAACTTCTCTTTCTTCAGGGCCTGAGTCTCTTTACATTGACATTAACTTCCCGAATCACGGAACGATTTATGGAATACCCCAGCACGCGACTAGACTGGCGCTCCCGACTACTTCTGGCGAATCTCCCTTTTTCAGTGACCCATACCGTCTCTACAATGCTGATGTCTTCGAATACCTCGCGTCATCCCCAATGTCCATCTATGGTTCAATTCCTGTCCTCCATGCGCACTCAGCAGACTCCACAGTTGGAATCTTCCATGCGGTGGGCTCAGAGACGTGGATCGATGTTGCACACGCGTCAGACAAATCTACTGAAACACATTGGATTTCCGAGTCTGGTATCTTGGACCTGTTCTTGATGCCTGGCCCTACACCCGAGGACATTTTCAAACAGTATTCAGGGCTAACGGGCACGTCGGTGCTCCCGGCACACTGGAGTCTCGGCTACCATCAATGCCGATGGAACTATGTCAGCTCAAACGATGTTCGAACGGTTCAGAGAAGATTCGACGAAGAAGACATGCCGGTCGATGTCTTTTGGCTTGATATCGAGTATGCTGAAGATCACAAGTACTTCATATGGGATAAGAAGAACTTCCCTGACCCTGTTGAGATGATCAACGACGTCGCTGCTCTCGGTCGTAAGGTTTGTTCGACTTCTTTATAGAGCCTCGATTTCAGTTTGACGAATTGTATTACTAGATGGTCGCTATCGTTGACCCTCATTTGAAACGTGTATCAGAATACCCGATCTATAAAAAAGCGTCAGAGCTAGGCTTCCTAGTTAAAAACAAGGACAACAATGAGTATGAAGGCTGGTGTTGGTCAGGTAGCAGTGCTTGGATGGACTTCTTCAACCCTGGCACTTGGACTTGGTGGAAAACCTTGTTCAAGATGGAGAAAGGAAGTGAATGGTCCTGGACTGAGAGTACTGACGCTCTTCACATCTGGAATGACATGAATGAAGTGAGTTTTCTTCCTTTCCAATGAGAACCTCGTGTAAATATAATTGCAGCCTTCAGTTTTCAATGGGCCAGAAATCACCATGCCCAAAGACAACATCCACTATGGTGGCTGGGAACATCGGGACGTTCACAACATCAATGGTATGCTCTATGTAAGTAAGATTAGAGGCCCTCTCTCGTCATAAAAGTATAACGATTTTCGTAGTCCAATATGACTTACCAGGCCGTTCGCGAACGCTCTAAGACCCTCAGTCGACCCTTCGTCCTTACCCGTGCTTTCTATGCCGGATCACAGCGCTTCGGTGCCATGTGGACAGGTGATAACCTAGGGACCTGGGAGCACATGGCCGTAGGCGTGAAGATTGTTCTCTCAGTCAACATCGGTGGCTTTTCGTTTGCTGGATGTAAGTTCCACTCTATCGCCACCTGCATCATTTACTTATCGCCCATCCTGCTCAGCTGACGTTGGAGGATTCTTCGGCAATCCCGAACCGGAGATGCTTGTTCGATGGTACCAAGTCGGCGCGTTTGCACCGTTCTTCCGTGCACATGCGCATATTGATACTAAACGCCGGGAGCCTTATCTTTTGGATCAGCCTTACAAGGGAATCATCAAGGATATTTTGCGCCTCCGCTATACTTTGCTCCCTGTATGGTACACGGCTTTCCGCGAGACGAGTGTCACTGGCCTTCCTGTCCTTAGGTGATTCGGCTTATTTTTCTGGAACAAGTTCAAGCTTTTTGACACGTTCTCCAGGCCGCATTATGTCGTCTTCCCTAAAGAAAAGGGTGGATTCGACATTGACGACCAATATTTCATTGGCTCTTCAGGTTTGTTGGTCAAACCGGTGACTGAAAAAGACGCCAAAGAGGCAGTTGTATACCTCCCAGAGGACCAGGTACGCTAAGCACCACTTCCTCTCCGATCAAATCTTACGTCTTTGTAGGCCTACTACGACTACTTCACTCATCATGTCTATCGTGGCGCGGCTAAGGGCAAGCAAGTTACTGTTCCCGCTGCCCTTCATCAAATCCCTCTCCTTGTTCGTGGTGGTTCTATCGTGCCTACCCGCGAACGTCCTCGGCGGTCGTCGACTTCGATGAATCGCGACCCCTTTACTCTCCGCGTCGCGCTCAGTAAGACCTGCACCGCACGGGGCGAGCTATACCTCGACGACGGCGTGACGTACGCACATCAAGAGGGCAACTTTGTGTGGCGCGAGTTTGTCGCTGAAAAGGCAAAGAAAAAGTCCCGTGCGATTCGGATTGTTAGTAACGACCTTGGTGCCTCACGGTCAAGTGAGGCGGTGAATGGGGTGGCGCTGAGAACTTTTGACCCGGAGAATGAGTATGCGAAGGGCGTTGCGGATGTGAGGGTGGAGAAGGTGGTGGTCGTTGGGTTGATTGAGAAGCCTAAGAGCGTCAAGATTGAGAATGGGCCGAGTCTGGTGTGGGATTACGTGTCGGGTATCGCTGCTGCGGATAAGAAGGAAGGAATTGCGAGTGTCCTCAGTATCAAGGACCCCAAAGTGCTCGTCACACGAGATTGGGCCATCGTCATTGAGTGGTAGAGCAAAACTGACATTGTAGGGCTTATTTTATAATTCGGGCGTCACAGAAAACCTGATCTGTAATTTGTACTACACTATTTGATACGACCTGAGGAAACCCTTTACAGTAAGACAAGCGAATGTGCACAGGTGGTTCGGAGGTGATATATACAGCATGGGGGGGTTACGAAAACAACAGGGGTGAAGTGAAGGAAGACCAGGAGGCGACAATGTGCCCCGTATCATATGTATGTAGTAAACAAGACGACTAACCAAAAGGCAGAGGAAAGCATGCAACAGCTACAGTTCACAATGCAATCGAATGTTTTGAGGGACACGTTTAACCAAAAAAAAAAGAAAGAAGGAAAGAAAGTTTGGAACAAACAAGAGTCCTGGGTGGGAGGCCTTGAAAGAGCCACCCACGATATATATCGTAAATGATAAAGAGAGAGGAGAGTACATACACGGCGTAGCCGATATCGTTGAAGCGAAGAATGTGTACATATGTACAATCACCATAACAACTCGCGCCGCGCCGCTGGCGCAGGCGGCTTCGTAGTCGTGAACGGAGCACCCACACTTGGGTACTGGAACCACTCATTCGCAGCGGGAACCGTAGCCCGACGTCCGCCGCCGGCGCCGACGCCGACGGTGACGCTTCCACGCAGCTGCATCTGCTGCATGAGCTGCAGCTGTTGCATTTGCATGTACGACGTGTACGCCACTGGCGACACCATCGCGGGGTATGCAGAGTAGAAGAACGACGCGGGGTTCGGGGAGGTGTAGGTCTGCAGTGCGGGCGTGGGGAAGGAGGGGTGGTGGGCGTGTGGGAGCGCCCGGACGGGGGCTCGAGCGATCGGGAGAGGGATCGGCATGAAGGGGGTGGGAATTGTGGTGGGTGGTGGCGGCGGCACTGGCGCGGGTGCGGGCGGGGCATGCGAGGAGCGGCGTCGCCTGGTTGAGGAGCGCGGGCGGGACTCTGTGCGGCGTTGGGGAGGTGCTTGCGAGGGCGCTGCTGCTGCTGCAGGGGATGGATCGATCCAACCGTCGTCCTGCGAGGGAAGAGGGGAGGGCGAGGAAGAGGGTGAGGTCGTCATTGGGATTTCTATGTCTGCGTGTTCGTTTTCGGCAGCGGCGGCGGCGGTGTCGGTTTGGCTAGACGGAAGCGAGTCGCTGCGTCGGCGGGTGAGTGCGAGGAAGAGGTCTCTCGTCCGCCTTGCTTTGGACTCTTTGGAGGTCGTGTCGGCCTCTGAGATGTTGAGCCATCCGTCATCGTCGTCTTCATGCGACGAAGGACTGGAGATGTGCGTCCGGTCGTCCTCAGAGACAGAGCTGCGTTCGTCAAGAAGGTGCAGATCGTAAAGAGGTGGATTGGGGATGGGGCTGTGGCTGTGATTGTGCGAGGATCGGAGCTTATCGACTATGGCGCGGGTCTTCGAGGCAGGCCCCTTGCGACGCGACGAGAGACTCTGGTGGAGAAACGGCGGAAGGAACGTGCATGCCTCTTGCTTGCCCTGAGGAACAGGAGCAGCGACCTCGGCTTCGCTGTAAAATCCTTGCTCGTCTTTCTTGATCTGCACAGGAGCTTTCTGGGTGGGAAAGGCAAAGTTGATAAAGGCAGATGGGTTTGCAGTCTTTCGGGTGGTGAAAGAGAGAGGTTCGGACTTGACGGAGGATGGAACAAAGGAGGTTGCGGCTGCGTTGAGTGGACGTGCAGAAGAGACGAGATAACTACCATCGTTCGCTTTGACCGGCGAGGGATGTTTGACCTCGACGATTGCCTCGGTGCACTTTCTCGTCGGAGTCGACGGCAGCGAAGATGACATGTCCGAGTCTGTGAGATCGACGCTGGACAGTGTGGACGTGCTCCTGTGGAGACCGCCGCGGCTGGACGCTGGAGTAGAGGTCCTGGAGACGTGGTCGGTATGGGCCCCCCGCGTCAAAGCTTCTGCATACAGCTCCCACTTCTCCCGGGCTTGGACGATAGCCAGCTCGTCAACCTGGAGAGAAACGTCCCCTCGTGGTTTCGAAACCGGGGTCTCTGGAGAGAAACCGACGTCGCGTTCGTATTTGACGAGAGCATCCAATGCACAGCGCACGCCGCACAGGTCGGTGCTGAGCACGAGGTCGTCGGCAGACTGGGGGAGTCGAGGTGAGTCACATGAAGTTCTGTATGTGGCGAACAGCGGGCCGCAAAACGAGGCATGCTGGGCGGCGGGGTCGTGTGCCCAGGAGACGGACTGGTACGGGGTGCGCCAGCAGGGCCATCGTTCCTCTTTGACGGGTTCAAGGGGCAGGTCCATGGCAGGCCTGCAAAGTCAACGACTGTTGGAACGGTTATCAGAGCAATCTCCAGCACATGTTCTGCTCTGTCCTCCCTCAGTCACGTTGTCACACTATTATACACAATCCTATCTACGCCTTCCTCTCCCAGCCGCATTCATCCGTGCGCTGGCGTGAACCGGCACTCTTGTCTTGGCTCTGTCCGATAGGAGGTTCGAAACAGCCGGCAAAATCTTCCGTATGACACTCGGAAGGGCACGCTGAGAAAGGGCGTCAGATTTGTCGCTGGAGGCACTCATCACACGCACCTTTGCAGCATGCGGAGGAGTCTTTGCTTCGTCCATCCAGGAATCGTCGCGTCTTGGAGTCACAGTGGACGGCAAGCTTGGGATAAAGTAGATGTTGGAGAGAGAGATGTCGCCGTATGCGCACAAGGTATGTTCGTCATCATCACTTGATGGTGTAGACGGCCGCCTAGACATGCTGAATTCAAACCAACAGATTGAATGTTGCCATAGCTTTATAGGTTTGTATGCTAGTGGCCAGTGTCTTGTGGCCATATCCAAACAATGCTATTTGAAAGTTTTCATCAAAGCGCCGAGATAGTAAAAGCTCGGTCGACAATGTCAAATTGTGCTACAACTCATGATGCTTCAACGAGTCCCTTTCGGGATGCAAAGAGCAGGCAACTCGACATAAAGAACGTGGCGTACACTAACTAGACATGACGTTCTCACGACCACACAATTGTTTCAGCAACGAAACCCGCCATCGAAATCTAGCAAGAACTGCCCGCATTCCGCGATCTTCTCATGGCCTACCTTCCGTTGAGGACATCGCTGCTTATGGTTAGTATGTGGAGTTGGAACCCGTGCACCAGGGATCAAACAAGATTCTGTCAATGACAAAACTTTCAAGATTAGTTTAGTTTCCCATGATAAGGTTTCTGTTCTCCCTCGTCTACGCGTGGCTTCGCTGAAATTGGTTGAAGTTTCCATGGACCATACGATCGCAAATTGGACTGGGCTCAGTTTGAATGTGCACGGGTTTATGACCATAGGTGGACCATTGCTGATGGTTTCTTCACCCGGGTTATACCCATAACGATAGACTAGTGGGTACTACGTGCCTTTAGCGAAAGGATGAGAGCCGAAACATCGTTGGCCAATACGATCGCAAATCCAACTGTGAATGGACGGGTTTATGACCCTAGGTGGACGATTACCGGCGTCATGAAGATGGTTTCTTCTTGACTGTGCGATCGACGCGTCGAGCGGAAATACCCGTTATATTACCCGTAACGATCTTACTCGATAGACCACATGCCTTCAGCGTCATCATCTTATGCACGAAAGGATGAACAACGAACCTGTCATCTGAGCGAAAGGCAGTCAAATCATTTCTAGCCCTGTTCAAAGCGGATATTTCCTTCTCTCTGCGACTCTTTTCCAAGGCAAGGAACGATACCACCACAATCCCTCGGCCTCTGCCGTTTACCAATAGACGTGCAGGTTCAATGTAGGAAGGGTTGAAAACTGTTCTGTGTGGTCCCAAACAGTGCGGAAACGTGCTATTGGAATAGAGTTATGCTCATCCAGGAACAGCTGAAACTGTTGTTTCTCGACAAAGGTTCTCGGAATGAAGTCCGAACTTGCCTCTAGTGAGAGCCAGGGACCGTTGCTTCTCCCTCTCTGATCTTTCAGTGTCATTGTTCTATGTATATCTATTCAACCTCGCTTGATTGACTTCGTTGGAAAAGCGATACGTACTTCTTCCAGGGGCATGAGGCTCTTCTTCAACCATGAAAATTCAAGGACACTGGTTTCTCGTTTCACATGCCAGTCCCTCCACACCCTCAAGGCGATCGTTTCGCCATCTACTTTGCTGGTTCGCGTGACGAAGTTTCTTCCGTACTGTGTGACAACTCGATGAAGAATTTGACCAGCGTCGTTGTCAAAGATGGTAGTGTTGCAAGGATCGTCGTACTCGAAGGTCATTGACATTCATAGAGGCCACTCCTCATGGTAGAGTGGTTCACATAAACCGAGCTTCTTGTGTGCTTCTGTATTTTCTGTATTAATTGAATCGACCCAGCATTCTGTGCACCTCGTCATTGCGCGGAAGACTATGCCCGTTTTGGACAGAGGTACACACATCCTGTATCAACATGGCCTCAGAATTGGAGAGCGTAATCTTATGAGTTGTATCGACCTCGAATTTTGCTCAAGTTACACTGGATGGACTTCACGGTCACGGAGAATCCTACGACGCATTCTGATATATAGACGTCGTAGTATGGCTAGCAGTCACTCTTGAATGCATCTGGTTCATGGTAGTTTGAAACCGACGAGGAAGAAAATACGGCGATTGAGAGCTGATTTGGGGGTTTGTTCACACCCGAGTGCACGACATGGGAAATAATTTCCCATTGATGGGAATCAGTCCGCGGCCGACTCCGAAGGAGGAGGAGGCAATCTTACTTACATATTTTGTTTTGGGAATAGACCCCAGCAGTCATACAGCCCCGAACATGTAAGTTAATCAGGACGGTCGTTTACCCTTTTCCAGAATGAGAGATATGATCTAGGTCTATAATCTGTTGCTCGTACTGCTCAGCGAGATTTAGCTGGAATCATAGGACTGGGGAAGTCATCGAAAGACACGTTAAAACTGTACACCGACTTCGACATTTCTATGCATTTCTCATAGATGGTCAGTATATACTTTATTTGTTCTACTTTGGGATCTTCAGCTCATCCTTCTACAAGATAAGGTATATGGACTCATTCGAAAGCCAAAAGAAATGTTTAGTTGCCCGATTCAAGGGTGCGGCAACAAGGAATCAACTCAAGAAGCTTGGAAGCTTCACATCCGTGAAGCTCATCACCCAATGCCGATCGATAGTGTGTCATCAGAATCGAAACCTCACATAAATCCCGACAATGAACCTCTATCTGTGCAGGAACCCAAGACTCCTACTAGAATCCGATTTCGACCAGCGAAACCTAAGCCAGTCAAGGCCAAGTCCCCAAAATCTCAAAGGAAACAAAACTTTTTCATCGAGATTCCGACCCGTACACCTTTTTCTAACAGATACATATCTCAATCTACACCGTCGAAGAAGAAATTAGCGACAAAGATCACAAGTAATGCGCCGACACCTACCCATGGATCTACATCCGCATCACCTGCGGCTCTCAGACTTGAACAAGCTCTGTGCTCGGAGGAGGACCAGACTGTAGTAGCTTCATCGCCCAGTCCGAGCACTTTCAAATCATCTCAGGTGGAGGTAGATGAATCGAGACAACCTTCGACGTCTCGACGAAAAGTCTTCACTTCGCGAATGCAGGGATGTGCCCAGGCTGAAGTATCTTTCCACGACATATCAATTCTCGACAAGTTTTCGTGAGTATTATTATTATGCACCACTTGCATTTGAGAAAGACAGACAAACCATGCTATAGAACATTTCAAAGGGAACCACCATGCCTTCTTGACGTTGCTGCTATCTTGCGGGCAGAAACTGTTCTAGGTTTGCAGTCTGAGGCAGCAAATCGTGTCCAAGAAATGTGGTCTTCCAAATTAGCCGACGTCACTCTTACACATCGACCTCATGCAATCGAGGCGATTGCTATAGCACGTCATTACAAACTGAATTCAGTCATAAAACCGGCATTCTACGAGCTCGTGCGTAGTATGACTCCAGACATGTTGATCAAGGCCATCAAAAATGGAAGTCTCACTCGGGAAGACATGGAAGCGATAAAATCGGCGAGGCGAAAGTTCTTGGACCGTTGGATGGCACTTGTGAGTGTTCGCGATAGCTTAAATCGTTTCCCGCATTGCGGAAATATACCGTTCGAGGTACCCCACCCTCCAAGAGCTATCAGACACGGCATCGTCGCAGAACATATTAGGCGGTATGAGACGATGGCAGCAGGCAAGGTTCCGGCACTTCGTTGTCCTACAAATACATGCATATCCGTCGATGAAGAACGGCTCAAGCAAGTGCATACGAAAATTGTGTACGAGTCAGGCATCCAACAACACTATCAGTTGGACCCAGTGTGTGGATTACAGGTGCTTGCAGATGCACCATGGGCAAAAGAAGGGTTATGTCTGTCATGTGTTCAAGTAAGGAGGGCAGTCTGGCAAGCAGAAAGGGAGAAACTTTGGAGAGGCATGGACGAGTGGTTTCGAGTTTGAATTTAAAAATATGACCATTTCGTACCGTTATGTATCTCCTAAAAGTGCTTTGGTATTCTATCAATGCGGTCAATACAGAAAAACTCGAAGACGAATTAGGAATGAAATAATATACAGGTGTAAGTACCGAAAGCGTATATACTTTGTCAAAGCGTCTAGAGTCTGAAATATCGAGCACGCTGCGGCCAAAAAGACATAAATAAAATTCAGCGAGCCACATCTAAAGGAAGAATTCACATGTCCTTCCTTCTCTCGCTGCTGGATTCTTCGCCGACAACGTTAGTTTCATAAGAGAACCGTCCAGTGTCAACAAGACGTGTGATTAACACATCGCCAAAGGCAGTCATAGGCGTCAAGATGCCGCCCTTCTTCGCGAGGTCTGGGAGGCCTTCCGGGAGTGATGATGTCTTAGAAGGCGGGGCGGGCTTGGAGATCGGAGGAAGCAGAAGGGACAAGGCCGATTCAGCTATCATGACTGGAAAAAATGATTTAGATTGGAAAAAGTTATTATAGCAAGCGCCAATCTGTACGTACTCGCAGTGAGCGCATATCCTGGGTCGCGATCACCCTTGAAGACAGTCTTGACATGTACAGGCGGTGTTGAGGTTGAGACCGTGTGGTTAATCGTCTCAAAGAAACCCTTCTGCATGGATCTATGGACATATATCAAACCTGCCGCTTAACAGATCTCAGTCTAAACTACTAACTCTTCGGATGGCCCAGACCCGGGTGCAGGCACAAATTTTTTGAGGAGCCAGCGGAGCTGCATCATTATCGGTAGATGAAATACAAAAGAAACCTTCGACTGTACCGGAGAAAGACGAGCAAGCAGCATGAATCCGGTCATGAACACAGCCGAAAATGCTATGGCAGAGAAGCGCGAAGGCATTACCAGGAATTCATCATACGCAAAGGACGGGCCATAACTTTTCCGTCTGGCAATTTTTGCGGCTTCTGTAGACGAGCCAGACTGTTTGGCTTGTTGTGTATGTCAGTGAACATCAACGGAAAATGCGAATTCTGTATACCTGTGATCGTTTGTAGCTCCAAAAGCCCGAATGTACGTTGTACGAGTTTTTTGTTTCCCGGAGCCATCAAGAAAAATGAACCAAACACTGGAGTGTCTCCTGGAATCAATTGGTTATAGAGAAATTGGAACACTGGAGACGCTCCTCCCTTAACTTTTGATAAAGATTAAGATAAAGCTCTGGAGGTTGTATAAATCAACACACCAGGGCTCAAAGAATAGTCCCTTGCACTGTCTTTCAATTTGTCTCGCGGAATATCTTCTAAGATGGTGAAGATGGTGTTTAAGGTTCCGCCAGAGATTCCTCCTTGCACCCTTTGGCCGGATGTGGAGGTTGCCACGTCATAGTCACCTTGAGACGCGTCTCCTGATCACGAGGCGCCGAAGCATGGATACAACAACTCACCATATGCTTTCAGGGTCTTGTTTGAGAGATAGGCAGAAACATCCGAGGGTACAGAGTCGTAGCCACACGAAGGGACGATGATAGCACCCGTCTTAGTCGCAAGGTAATCAAACCTGTCCATAGATTGTAAAGGACATCGTGATATGTGAGAGCTAAACGCACTGGTTTATAATGTCTTTTATCCATACAGACTCCCCAGTAAGATCAACATAGTGCACTCCATTTTTCGCACATGCTCTAAAAGTTTTTTTCATCAATTAAAACGTCCATCAATGGCTGCAAACCGGGACTCACTTGACTACAGGAGTCCCCCAGCGCCAGTACGGCCCTACAGTGTTGATTACAACTCCTGCGCTTCGTACCGCAGCTTCCACAGATCGGGAGTCCGTAACATCTACTAGAATAGTATCGATGCTCGAAGGTATTTTGAATTCTTGGACCAAGGCGTGCAGCTTCGACTGGGAACGAGCAGCGATAGCAAACGAGAAGAGACCTTGTTTGAACTGAGGATGGGACACAAGATAACGCGTTATCAGTCGACCAGTAAAACCTGTGGCGCCAAAGATAACGATGTCAAAGGCCCGTCGACTATTCATTGTGACAACTCAGAAATTCGGATTCTTGATGATCATTCAAAGTGACGCCTGCGTCATCACACAGAGACGCCCGAGTCAAACATGTGCAAATACGCGTCACGCTCTTCGTATTCCATCCAGTGAGCGAGATATCCACCTTCAACTTGTCGCGAAGAATGTCGGAGAGACATCGGGATGAAAAACAATCCAGGCCACGCTCTCGCTCACGATCGCCAAGATATAAACGACGGGATGATTCTCCAAGGCGCGACCACCATCACAGGTCCACATACGAAGATCGTAATAGCGAACGAGATGGACATTCTCGCACAGGTCGATTGCGTGGAGACAGAGACTTCGACAGAAGACGAAGAAGTCGAAGTCGAAGCCGAAGTCGGAGTCCTGCGCGGAAACGAAGACGGTCGAGGTCGCGTTCAGAATCTAGAGCGGGCCATGGTTCGAGGAAATCATCTCCGTCTCGCTCTCGCTCTAGATCAAGAGATCGAAGCACAAGAAGGCGACGTTCTAGGGACCGACGCCGGTCAGCGTCGAGTAGTTCTTCTGGGTCAGAAGACGAGACGAGACGGAGACGGGACAAGAAACGTGATAAAGAAAGTAAACGGAGTGAGAGTAAGGAACGTAGGAAGGAGCGAAAGCGAGAGAAGAAGGAGAAGAAGAAGGTTCGTTTTACTTTGTCGTTCTAGCTTTTGACATTGACAGTGAAACGTGTTCTCAGAGAAAGCATGGGCATGGTTCCGGGCCGCAATGGGGAAAATACGGTGTCATATCCGAGGCTGAGTGAGTGATTTTTTTAAATGCAGTATTAGCCTTTAACAAGAATCAAGTATATTTTTGAAAGGACCAGAGTTTCACGCTTGGCTCGTGGAAGAACGTAAGATTAACCCTGAAACCATATCTAAAGATCAGAATAAGAAGGAATTTCTTCGTTTCGCGGAAGACTTTAACACTGGTGGGACCATGCTACTTTGGCCTTGCCTTGTATGTCTAAAGTTGTCTCTTACAGCAACCCTCCCACATGAAAAATATTATCACATGGAAGTATACGAACGTCGTATGAATGCATTACGACAGGGCGAGTTCATTCCACCTTCGGATGATGCGTACGACCCAAATGCCGACTTGAAGGCTATCAGCGGCGCGCACAAGAAGAAAGCTGCTGAGAAAGAAACTTACCTTAGCAAGGAACAACTTCTAGAATTGCGACGAGTACAGCAAGAGCGTGTTGAGGTTTGTTTTTTGAACAGGCGTCTGAATCCTCTTTCACTGACGTCCAATATATAGGCTGGCAAGATGAAGCTTTTGGGTATGGAAGTCAAGCAGAATATGGGTGTGAGGATGGATGGAACAATGTTTGATGATTGAGTGTATCGACAGGACGAAAGCTTTTGGTCACCATTTTGGCAGCATCTGCCAGTGCTAACATGTGTATTAACGAAAGTTGAGTTTTTTCTTACTGACTATATATATATAGCCTCGCATGTTTATGTAGTGGTTTAAATGCAGAGCTCCTGAACTTGCCTGGAAACAACTTTTTATCGGGACCCTAAAGGTATGCGAAGCTAGAATCATTCAAAGATGACCCTGGCAATACATGGACATTCTACCGTCGCCGTCGATCAGAGTACCGCGTAGTTCACATCATTCGTACCATTTTTTTTCATCGATATATGTACTAGACACCTCGCAAAGCCTGACGCGGACGCTCTTATCACACGAACAGATTCACCGCCTAGACGCATTAGCGTTGCACGTGCTCGAGTCCCATTCTTCGTCTCAACAAGACAAAGACGCGGACACGCGGAATCCGTAATCATCGAGAACGCATGGCGATAAGTATTCATTATTTTTCGCGGTGTACATCCTGCCAGTGTCAGCACTTCCAGCGTTCCCAAGTTACCGCCCCGGTTCGCGGCCCGAAAGACGCTTCAGAGCCGACGAGGTGTGGTGGCGATGCGTAGGCAAGGTCAAATAGAATTTATAGAAATAGGTATGGACGCTGTGGGCGGTTGCTTATCAGACGTCGTGTGGTTCTGGGAGGTGCCGTCGACCGCGGACCCCTAAGGGTGGGAAGATCGCGTGGAAAATGGGTGGGGTGTGATATGTTGTTGCTTGTTGGAATGTCGTCTATTGTAAGTAGTTTTTGACGCGGGCTAAATCGGTGTACAAGGTGCGTCCGACGGCAGATTTGGCGGCACAGGTGAAGAAGAATGGTGGGATGGTTGCGGTATTCGACATTCAAATGGCAATGACGATGAGGCGGATCCTTTTGTTCGTTGGTCCTTGCGAAGAGATACTGCCGGAGGTACTTCAAATCATCAAAAGATTTGCGCGATTGTGGCCTGACGTGTAGGAAAAGCTGCGCAATGTATACTTAGTAATACAAGTTTGGGTACAGTGGTGAAGAATGTGTTAGTTAGTCCAAGATATTGAGAGACTTCATGAGACCCTCATCGAATGGTCTCGTACATCCTGAATTGAGGCGAAGTAAAGGCGAAAGGATCACCATCTTCTGCGTGGTCCCTGTTTTAAGATCCATGAGAAGGGAAAGACTAGTGAAAGGAAGAATGCCATACTCGACAGGCCCAAGGATCTTAAGCCCACGAACGTGAGTGTCCTTGCCACTCATATGGTTCTGTGCGATGATGACTTGGATGACATATGCATACAGTGGGGCACTAGGGATCAAAGCCATTTGAATAATATGAACAGGCTCAAAGAGAAGCGACATACAAGGCATCAGCGTCTTCGTTAGGCTCCGACGAGACGTCGAATGTGATCCATCCGTCTGGCTTTTCCAATGTAACAAGTCTAACATCCTGGAGATCGCTTGGCCCAGTCCCAGCGCGTACGGCGAGGGTTGAAGGGGTATACGAGTCGTCCTGAGGGTAGCTGAGGTGAATGCTTATTTTCTAGACTTCTTTTCAGTGCTTCTCAATATAGAGATTCTAGAATTAAGCGCACCTGGATGGCGACTTTGCATGGAAATTCAACGGTGATGAAGTGCGGTTGTGGGCCGTCAGAGCTGGAGAGACTTTCACGAACAACTCGTCAGAAGCGTCGGGAGGCAACTCACTGCCAAAAGGTATCTGGGTCATCGTCACGGAGACATTCTGCTCCAAATCCAAATTTATAGGAAGACACGGACCACTTGGCGCGTGAGGAGATGTCTGGCCAGGGGAAATGAGGAGGAGGTTCGGTAGCTGCAGTGGGCGGTGTGAGTGTTGTCTTGTCTGTCTCGAATGTTGGCCATTACCGGAATGAGTGAGAGGCGTCCCGTCATCTGGAGCAGTAGCACCCGGCGGTAGGTTCACCGACATGATGTTATGTCGGAGTCAGAAGTAACCGTGATACCTTCCTGCACAGCCGGACCACTCAGCATAGAATTCCACGCCAGCGAAACTCGGTCGCCTCTGATTGCAAGGGGTACCACGGTCATGAAACAGCGCACTGCGCGTGGTAAGCGTAGCAAAGAGGCTGGAGTTGTGAGTAGCCTTCTCTTCTATTCATAGGACATTGCAATCAAAGTACAGATCCCGCAATGTATTAGTCTTCAAAGCAAACAATTAATATTTCTACTCCTGTAGGAACTGCTGCTGCAGATAGTGAAGTGCAAGTTGACTGTGAACAAGTGGCAGCGAGTGGAATCGCCGCAACCCCGTCAAGCCGGAGAGTCTCAAAATTTCAGGCAATCCAACGACGAGAAGAGATATGCTAGGCGGCTTTGCGAATTACTAGATCGCCGTTGGGCCAGCGCTGATCTCGTAGATCATTCTTTCGACAATGTCGTCTCGATCTCTTTGGCAGCTAAGCTCACTCTCTGTTTCTCCATCACGGGGTTCTCTCTGTAAAAAATAGCAATCAAAAAGTGAAGCGAGAAGAGACTAGCCAGCAGCCTCAGCATTTCTGGCACGTCTTGCTTCCAAGGCTGGTAAGGCGACTCACGAGATGAAGGAGCGATATATCTGGTCCTGGAGCAAGCATTTGAGCACAGGAACAGAACGCGGCACTCAACAGTTCCTTTATATAGTTGGATTTCTTCGTTATGTATTCGGAAACATCATTAACCTTGATGCGAAAAATATGCCCAAGCGCACTCTACGAACTCGCATCACGACTCTTCCCCGCGCTTACAGTCGTTTGCCACTTGAATCGCCTGACAGCCAGGATTACCGCCCCGACTTTTTTGCCTTGGACCGTTCAGGCTTTTTAAACGAGATCCCATGCGCAAAATAGAATATCTGGAGAAATCTTCGATCTTGCAGACTATCAGTACATTCTGGCCAAACCTCAGCGAAAAGTTTCCCTCATCATATATGTTTCTCTATGTTACGACTTGTCTTCGCTAATTTATTGTCTTTATTCATAGCTCAGGAAAATATCAAGTCGTGCCGTGACGCGCTTGAAGGAGCAACCAGTTCTGGTAGCCAAAATGATGAAGAGGAAGGGCCGATTCCTGAAGGGCACTACGAGCTGCTTGACGACGTCGCAAACGAAAAGTACATTGCGGACATTGCGGAAGAATACGATGAGGACATGAACATTTCATCTGAAGAAGAAGAGTCAATTGGTGATTTATCCTTGCGATTGACGGATGTTCTTAAGACTCTCGAGGCGGAGGCCCCTAGTTGTAGAGTGTCTGCAGATGCCGAAGATTATGGTAACGCGAATCCATGGACAACATCTCTCTGATCAAGCACCCGCTATATTCTATGTCAAGCATCTTATTGAAGACCGGAGTTCACTTGTCGGTCGTTGCACACGTGTGTGGTGTGTCTATCAAGAAGTGTTTGGGATCAGATCCACTACTCAATCTGCATGGGAAAAACCTCCGAGCGGGAAGCCGTGTCATGAAAGGCCCTTACGCTATCAAAATCTACAATGCTGACGTGCTTTCTGAAGCGTACGAACAGGATATATTGATGAAAACCATGAATCTACACAGAACAGAACCACTTGCTGGTGTCTTGTTGCCAAACCAGTATGGTGGTGGTGTCACCCACCACTCTGCATCTTGGACTTATTTTTATGCAGTGTTTGGCATTTCGACGAGATCCTGACCATTGTACGCAGTTTGACGCAAGATCAATGTCCTCCGACTATTCCTTCGGATGAAGTGAAACGCCGTCAAGACCGTCAAGAGGTTATCACTAGTTCAGTTGTTAAACGAACGCTATCTCAATTCGAGACATTTGAGGAATTCTATGGTGCTATCATTGGAGTTTTGCAAGGTCAGCCATATATTGAATCTTGATGTACCTCGTATCCTCTCTAGGATTGAACCCCTTGAAGCTATCGCGATCATCCATCGGGATATCAGCTTTGGAAATATTGATCTAAACGAGGTTTATTGTGATACCGACAGAGAATTCGAGTGAATTGTTGTATATCGAGAGGACAGTATACCGGCTCGTGTAGCTCTTATCCGTCGCGAAGCTGTTGATATTGGGGTTATTGGTGGCCTTCATGACCTGGATATGGCGGCATATCCCTAAGACGGTGTTTAGTAGGAAGTTGGAGTGGTTTTCCTTTGGCACACAAAAGGTTCTTGCCATAGTTCATTGTATCTTCTTAATTGACTGCCCACTTCGCAGAATGTGGCCCCGAGCAGACCTGTTTCGACGGTCCAACAAAAGCCTCAGCGGATGGTAGGTTTTTATCGATTTTCACATTCAACGACTTAGTTCGTTTCTTGGATAAACAGGGTACTCTGGCATTCATGTCAATTCCTCTCCTTCTCGGTGGCCAGAACTCTGTATCTGATGATATGAGTCATACACTAAGCGTCTTGTCCCGTCGTTCGTTTGATGTCATTGCCAGCTACAGAGTTCATTTTTTGTTCTTTACCTCTCCCTTTTACGTTCAATAAACGTCTACCTAACACCTTTCCGAATGCGTCACCCCCTCCCGTCTGTCGCTGGCCTCGGGCTATTGAAGCTTGGACAAATTCAGGTTCGACATTGAATAATCTGGGCAGAGCGAAGTCGTACTTCTTCTTGTCTAATCATGGTCTTTGGTATCACGCGGTGAAGAGCGATGCAGAGCACGGAAGACAAGATACTGAGAAAGATCCACTGGGACACACTGCTCGCCTTCTACAAACAATTATGGACCCTCCAGAAGAAGTCATAGGCTTCCACAAGAATATAGAGGTGAGATCTCGTCGATTAGGATAGCCTTGCAAAATACTATGGACAGCCTTGATATGAACTCGGAGGCACCAGTTCAGAGCTTGCTATGACACTCGTTTCTGTCAAATTTTATAGTAATAGTGAAGATCTATGATATATTCGGTTTTCTGCAACTCCAGTATATAGACTCAATTATCCATTCCTCAAAAATCGTGTCTCTATAAATGAAGGCTATACCTCATGTAGAGATTGTCGGCGCATCCTTAGACTTGCATCCGTGTGAAGTAAGTATAGGATTTTTGATGTGTCCTCAGACACTGATGTCTCGAGCCTTGGGCCTTTGTCAGGCACCCCTCTGATATGGCTAGTCAGCCTTGATTTCTACTTCACCTGCCGCTGGCATTGCGCTAGACTCGTGACCATTCGTTGTAACTAGCATAGCGTCGAGCTTGTCTCCGTTGAAGGATCGGTCACCGGTCTAGGTAAGTTGCATATGCCTTTTACAAGGGCCAAGGAGGATCCCGATTGATCTCGGAAGAATCTTGGAAGTTGTTCCCTATTTGCCTGTACACTTCAGGGTATCTAGATATTGGGTGGAAAGAGGATAAGATCTGTCTTCAGAGGCAAGGATGCCGTATGAGTGAGCCGATGGAAGTCGTAACCACCCAAAAGCACACTGACTTTCGAAGCCTGGGCAGCCAAAACAAATCCACTGATTGTTCTCAATACCTAATACTCTAGGATATGGAAACTATTCAACCCGTCCCACACCATCATCGATCTTGAATCGTTTTACACCATCTCCCGGACCCCACGGTACCTCTTCCTCCCAGTGAGTAATAACAACCACCCCCTGCTCGGTTCCTACCCCATCTTCTCTTAGATACCTTCTCGCTGCTCTCACCATTCCTTCTCCCATCCCGCTCCACACTTCGTCCAGCAGTATCAACGGGGCACGACCCACCAGCGCGCGCATGAGTAACACCATCCGCTGCTCGCCGACCGACAAATCAACAAACTTGCGTTTACTAAATTCTTCCGCCGCCAAACGCGCAGAGACGCCGTCCGGGACGACCCCGGTCTCCCATGTAGCGGGGCCGAGAGCCTCGAGTACTTCCCAGCAGCGATTTACGCGCCACGCAATGTCAGCGTCGGTCACGGGTTGTAAGACACCAAGCCCCACGTTTTCGCGGCCGAGCGGAACAAAGCCGCCGTCGAAACCTGTTCCAATGGCGTCCCACACGCGCATGCCTGCGCGACGCGGGAAGGCGTCGAATATCTCAGGTGAAAGCACACCTGTGAGAGACTGGAGGTAGGGAGTTGGGATCCGCGACCGCGGGCGTCCATGGAGGTGTAGGTGGCGCTGGGTATACGATTGAGGGTGGTCGCCGGTGAGGAGCGAGAGGAGAGTTGTTTTGCCGGAACCTGAATACTTCAAGTTAAGTTGAACAGGGATAGAGGGAGTTGGTCCTACCATTTGAGCCTTGGAGATGCCATCGCTCACCTTGGCGGACTTGCCAATTTATGTCTTTGAGGACCTAGTTGGTTGATATCCAAATGAGGTCGTGATAACTGAAGGAAAGAAACAGGCTCACCGATCTCGGGCCATACTTTATGTTGACATTCTGCATGTCTACAAGCAGTTTGCCTTGCGTTGATCGTGTCGTCTGGACACTGGATCTATCTTCTATGATACCCACATGGGTGATCTCAGGCACTACATCGTCCTTAGGTCCCGTTACGACGTTGGAGCCATCTACGAAAGCGACATGTGTGATCCATTCAGGAATGGGGTCCTGCGTGCGGAGACCAAGTATTACACGAGGAGCTTTGGCAGCGTGGAGGGCACGAAGAATATCTAGCAATTTCGGCCGGTTCTGAATGTCGAGTCCGGCTAATAATAACTTCAAGGTTCGACAATTCTCAAAAGGCCGGGCACAATGACGCACTGAGCGGTTCATCCAACAAAAGTAGTTCAGGCTTTCTCAAGACAGCTTTAATGATGCGCGCACGACGCGTCTGTCCATTGCTCAAAGCAATAATTGGGAGGTCTAGGAAGGCACGAAGCCCAACTTTTTCCATAAGTACGTCGAACAACCGTCTTTCCTCATCTGACATCCCTTTTCGTACGTCTCCATCAACCCGAGGCAGTTCGAGTTCTGGAAAGGGCGGCGGGATTGTCTCGGGAAACATGGACTGGCGCAGGGTGACACTGTCTTCCTCACGAACAGCACCATAACGAGCACTGTAGTCATAGAACTCGCCTCCAGCTACACGGCGGCGATTGCCAAAGGACACAAAAACCAGGCTCGTAAATGGATCACGGCCCGACGCTGTAAGGACAGGGAAGAGACCACCTGGAGGTGGTGGAGTTGGTGCTATCCGTAGGTGGCCGAGGAGAGTCTATCACATGCAATAAGAGATTGTTGATGTACAAGACAAGGGACAACCCTTACCTCAAAGAGCGTGGCTTTCCCTGCAGAACCGGAGCCTACGACGGCCCAGGCTTCATCCTCGTGTATAGTCCAGGACAAATCACGAAAAACAGGTGATGCAGCGTTGGGATCGCCAAAACGGTAGACGTTTGACTTTGGTATGTGGACAAATGGTGTCCGTGTCGTCGAGTAATTTTTAACCCTGCCGAGTACACGTCTAGAGAGTATCATGCCACGTCGGGGAAAGACGCGTCCAAAGCTATTTAGATGAAACGTTACAGAAACACAAGAGAGTCGACAATGTGGTAATATGGTGCGATAGCTGTACAAAAGTTGCCATCTTTCATTGTATAATATAAGCAGGCTCCTTGGGAGACTTACCGTGCAGATTGTCAGGAATGTGACCCACGCGTCGCGAAGGTATTCGCGCACTGATTAATGGCGACACGTCGACAAACTCAGTACACGTGACTGGACAAACGCACGGACCACCTGCAAAGGTATAAATACCTCCTCGCACCCTTCTTTGTTCTTTAGAACATACTCATCAGGATCTATTTTATAGAAACTGACCGAGTCTCGCATTTTTACAAATGCCACATCCTTCAAATCCACTCGATGACTTCCGCGTTCCCTCGTTATACCGAGAACATGACTCTGTTCTGCAGAGTCTCGAGGACGTTTGGCACCTTTTCTGGGTTTGTTCGCAAGAATAGCTCGGAGAGGAGCCAGCGAGGTGAACGTTTGTCTGATGGATTCTTCCTAGAATAATTTTGTAGACTGTATAATATGTAATGCATTTGAATCTATTCTACAACCCACACATCTAGCGGAGTGTTTCCATGAATTCGAAGGCTTTCACTGTTTAGCATGCTCTTTTATGCATATGAAGTGCCTGTATACGTAGTCGCAGTGCTCAAATGCGAGTTTTCGAGCGCGTCTGAAATTTTAACGATTTAACATTATATGATCGGTCACACGGATCAATCGGCCCGTGGTTTTCTTTCCTCAACCCCCATGTCCCGATTACACGGACGCCAACCACATGAGTCGCGTGCGATTCAAATCTCTTTCGACGGCCTCGCACGCGTCGATGGTTCTGCACGCTTCAGCTTTGGACCCATATCTGCCCTCAGCTCCATGAGTGGACCCATAGAGGTCCGTCTTGCGTCCGAAAACGCGTCTCAGGCGACCCTCGACGTCCTTGTGCGCCCACTGTCAAATGTCCCAGCAACAGAAGCGAAGGCTCTCGCTGCAACCGTGCGAGGGCTTTTGACTCCCTCCTTGATCCTCGCAAACAATCCACGGACACTCGTGCAGATCGTCGTACAGGCACTTGTACCGTCAACTGGTCCGAAACGTGCGAATACAAACGCTGTGATTGCGGCGGCGGCGAATGCGAGTACGCTAGCGCTTCTCAATGCGGGATCCATACCGATGCGTGGGGTGGCATGTGCTGTTGCTGTTGGAAGACGGAAGGATACTGGCACATTGGTGGTGGATCCGGATGGAGGCGATGGCGCCTTGGATGCGGATGGCTGCTTTGCTTTTATGTTCACCCGGAATGGCAATGACGTGCAGTCACGGTGTGTGTGGACAAATTGGAAACAGAGTATAGGAGACGAGGGTGTACTTGATGAAGCGAGAGTGTTAGCTCGGCAGGCGGCTAGCGATGTGTACGCTGCGATTCACGCAAGCGCCGATGGCATGGGCAGGGCGGATTCGAGAGTCATATCTCCGGTACAGAAGAAGATTATCATGGAAGACGATGACAGCAATGATGATAAAATGGAGATTTGACATCTTGACTTCCTTGTTTGTTTCTTCATCCTCATTTTAGCTCAAACTTACTGAATCTACAGCGATGCGTTGGTGCCATAAAGGGCATGGCGCAAGTAACTTGTCAAGTCTCCGCAGAGTTGTCTAGCGTCCGTTGCTTCTTCCGAGAGCGATGAGCTCATCCTTTCAACGGACTAACAACGCCCTGGGAAGTCCGAAAACATCCTGGCCTCTTCCTTCCCGGCGTCTGTTGGCAGAGGGAACTGCTTTTACGTGATATTTCGGCACTGGTGTTGATAGATGGGCTGAAATTCGAAGAACGACAAATTCTGCATACTCCAAAAGGAACTTCAACTGCATTTTGATTGACCTTGTAATATAACATCGAGCATTTTATCGAGGTACTCTAGCCGAGCCCGCCCGTAAAGATATTTGCAAAGGATCCACAGATTCGGCGAACGGATGACTAGCATCTCCATACATACGAGGTAAGTCATGACCGAAACACTCTAACTCTCATTGAAGACGAGTATCGTGCATGGAAATGTTTTTTTTTCCCATTATGAGGCGCAAGTTGTTCAAGAATGATGTTGAATGGATGAAAATGAAAGAGAAACCTAGATTAGCGGATAGCCATCGGGGTCGACATCAGATACAAAGACGCGATTGGATGTGGCCAAGCGTGGTAGTAGCCTCGAAGCTCTGGCCCCGAGCTCATCTCTTCCCGCATACAGTGCTGAGAATCTATCTCGTAGCTCCAGTCGTTTAAACTGCACTGCATGACGTTCCCTTGTCAGCACCTCGTCGAGCTGCTGCCAGGTTGAATCCTCAGTATCATGAGGAGGGATTGAACCACTGTATAAAGTGCTCCTGTAGATGAGGACACTGGAGAGTTTGTTGACTTCTGGTATCTGCAATAGGAAGGAGATTACTTGTGATATGTCATGCATACGAAAGTTTCTAAAGGTGACATGTCGCAAGATGCTAGGATTTGGGAGATTTAAAACATCCCATGATAGTTCAAAGCCTCAATTGTTCCAAGTCAGCAAAATCGTCTTGTACAATGCAATTGATATATACCGCTGTGAAAAGATAATTCAAGGTCGTCAAGATATGCTCCAGCTTCATCCAAGACAACTTTCAATGCAGCAGCAGTAGATTGATTGGGTACAAAAAGGCTCAGTTTCTGCAGTCGAGCAGCAGACAACGAGAATGAAGGCTTGACAAGCGTTATGGCAAGTGTATGGAAGGCGAAATCGGAGGAACAGATGGTCCTGAGGTAAGTTTGGTGTACTGGAGATGTAAAAACAGGGAAGTTGGCAACGTCTGTGTCGCTGTACTTGATATATTTGGTTGAAAGTTCCTTGAGTTGACTACAGTTGCCGAGAGCAGAAACAGGAAAATTATAAATGTTGTGAATCGTCAATCTATGAAGAGCGGATCCACGCATCAAGGTGTAGAAGCTGCTCTGATATGCCTTTGTATCACTCCAATTGAACTGGGCCCGCGAAGATCCAGTGATCCAGAGATCAGTCAAGTTTGGTATGGCGGGATTGAATCTCACTTGACTGTGAGCAATATTCGGGCTTATTGCAAGACGCAATCTAATGACAAATGTGCGCAGTCGAGCGCTCGATGATAGAATCTGATTGAGAATACTATGTCCTTGGGATAATGGAGGAAGATGGATATTAACGTCACTGAATAGTCGTTTTTGTCCTCTGTCTCGAAATGAAGAGGACACCAGGGTGCAATTGAGGAGTGTGGAATTGGAGTCGGAGTCTTCTCTGGCTGATTCAGCCCGGGCGCTATAGGGAATCTGCTCAAGAATGATATCAAAGATTTCTTGAGGGAAGACAGGATGAGACTGCATGTAATCATAGGAGCATGCGAACAGTTGGTGTGGTTTATCATCATGACTCAAGGTGGAAACGTCGGCTGGTTACACGGAGAGCTTGACTGACAGATACGAGTATACGATAAAGTTTTCCGGACCGGAGAGGATCTGAAGAAGCAGTCAGCAGAATTCCAGGTTCATATACGCCCTTGTCTCGTGGTGATAGGACCTGAATTTACGATTTTAATTTGGATTAGGGCGGTGGAGTTAGATGACAATAGACACATGACATACTGAAGAATAAGCATGAAGCACCAAGGGTAAACTTGAAGCGTCTCATGCACGATTCTTGGATTGGAAACGGCTATCGCGTTCAAACTGTTACCATCTTTCCAACTACGTCATGAAATTGGTGTTTGGGGTATTGTCTGTCCTTGCGACTTGACGAGTCACGCAAGATCCGCGACTCCCGTCTTAATGTCGTATACCATCCATGAACGTCTACGTCAATGCGTTCTGGATCCGTTTCCAGAGACTTTTAGTGCTTTGGATGTACACCGCCCCGGTGGTTCCGGTGTTGATCGCGGAAACAACCTCAATCTCTGGCGGGAAAAGAGAGGGAGTTCTCGTTTCCCGGCCTTGTGGAGTTGCGGGGTCGAGACATCGCTAGATTTGAGATGCAACAGAGTAACTCCAATAGGATTCTTTCTGAGCTCGAACATAATCTTAATGTTCTTGATGGATATGGATTCAGACTTGCGACCGCATAGAATACGGTGCAGACGTAGCGCTTTAGCTGGAACACGTTACAACGCGAGGAACCATTGAAGAAGGCGGTCGAGTTCGGCCAGTCACTGCATCACCCAGTAAACTTGTTCTAAACGTTCAGTCCATTATTCCCTTCAAAAAACAAGTCATGAAGGTGGTAAAGTGCACATCCATAGCTGGATAATCGTTCTGGTCAAGATTCGCGAGGTTATACTGAAGACACAAGGCAGTCGCTAAATTCCGCAACCGGGGGGTGAGTGATGTCTCGCGGGGCGCGTATCAGAGGTATGAGTAGTCTCTCGGAAGGTAAATTTACAGACTTCGAGAGCCTCACAGGTTCTGTTGGAGACAAATTGAAATGTGTCAACGAGATGCGATTTCTGTCCAAGAAGGGTGAAAGACTCATCGACCAGATGATCTCAATAATCAATCATTAATCTTTTCGAGAAAAAGTCTTGGAAGGCATGGACCAAAATGGATGTGGTGGGAACGGGATGAAGTGCGAGTAGAGTGACAGTATCGGTTACATAGGGGTTACTCGGGTGTGACGCAAGCGTGAAAGACGGTTAGGTCACACTAAGAAAGGTTGGTAGAGTTCACTCGATAGACTGTGTTAAGTGCTCGAATTTCTCTAGAGTAGTTCTAGTACACATGGGCCCTTATATACTGGAAAATAAGTTGATCGATACGGAAATAGAACGAAAATTGTAAGTATAGTAATGAGGGGAGAGTAAGATATAATACTTTTAGGCAATTAGCCCGTGTCAGTCGGAGTCCAGCAACGACGTGTCGGGTGAGTTCTAGTAGCGAAAGATTAGTCGTGACGATGAGTAGATTCGTCAGAGCCGATGGAGGTGAAGACGGGTCACGATTCCGTCACATCGGGGGTGTGACAGTCATACGCAGCAGAATACTTTCTCCGAGCCTACGAACCTCGCTCACCTCGGGCTGATTGCGAGGAACACCACGGTCATGGAACAGTGCGCTGCAAAGAGGCTGAACTTGTGTGCAACCTTCTCTTCTATTCATAGGACATCGCAATCAACGTACAGATCCCGCAATGTATTAGTCTTCAAAGCAAGACAATTAACAGTTGATATTTCTACTCCTGTAGGAACTACTGCAGCAGATAGTGATGTACAAGTTGACTGTGAACAAGTGGCAGCGAGTGGAATCGTCGCAACCCCGGTCAAGCCGGGGAGTCTCAATTTCTGGCAATCCAATGGCGGGAAAAGATATGCTAGGCGGCTTTGTGCACGAATTACTAGATCGCCGTTGGGCCAGCGCTGATCTCGTAGATCATTCTTTCGACAATGTCGTCTCGATCTCTTTGGCAGCCAAGCTCACTCTCCGTTCCCTCCATCACGGGATTCTCTCTGTAAAAAATAGCAATCAAAAAGTGAAGCGAGAAGACTGGCCAGCAGCCTGCTTACACGCAGCATTTCTGGCACGTCTTGCTTCTAAGGCTGGTAAAGTGACTCACGAGATGAAGGAGCGATATATCTGGTCCTGGAGCAAGCATTTGAGCACAAGAACAGAACGCGGCGCTCACAGTTCCTTAATATAGTCGGGTTTCTTGGTATGTATTCATAAACATCTTTAACCTTGATGCGAAAAATCTGCCCAAGCGCACTCTACGAACTCAGATCACCACTCTTCCCCGCCTACAGTCGTTTGCCACTTGAATCGCCTGACAGCCAGGATTGCCGCCCTGACTTTTTTGCCCTGCACTGTTCAGGCTTTTCAACCGAATCTAAACGAGATCCCATGCGCAAAATAGAATATCTGGAGAAATCTTCGATCTTGCAGACTATCAGTACATTCTGGCCGAACCGCAGCGAAAAATTTCCTAGATATTTCCATCATCATGTATGTTTCTTTATGTTGCGACTTGTCTTCGCCAATTTACTGTCTTCGTTCATAGCTCAGGAAAATCTCAAGTCGTGCTGTGACGCGCTTGAAGGAGCAACCGGTTATGGTGACCATGATAAGGAGGGAGGGTTAATTGACGCGTTATCCTTCACTCCAGAGGGGTACGACGAGCTGCTCGACGACGTAACAAACGGAAATTATACTGCGAAAGAAGACGATGAGGATGTGAACATTATTTCATCTGAAGGGGAAGAGCCAGCTGGTGATTTATTCCTGCGATTGACGGATCTTCTGAAGACTGAGGCGGACCTCTCCAGTTGTAGAGTGTCTGCAAATGTCAAAGATTATGGTAACGCGACGTTTCTTGGCCTCTCTTCAATTTACTTTCCAAACGTGTTAATCACTGGAGAGGGAAAGCAGATTGATATGAGATCTGCGACTGTCCAGACAACTCTATATGCGCCAACAACGGCGGACTCGATTCATGGCTTCGCTTCTGTTTGGGACTCATGGTCACCAAAGACAAGATGGGCTTACTCGGTGCTGATGCTAGTGGGGTTGAAGAATGTTTCTTTAAAGTACTGGTCGTGGAGGCATTTAATCTATCCGTTTGTCCCTCGGGATCCTCATCGCGACAGACCAGGAGCTTGGACAACACCCTTCCTTGCATCTGCGATCAGTGACGAAAGTAACTGCGGAAGCTACCACTGCAACTGTGGACACAAATCGTCCAGCAGTCGATGATCATAACGGTCGAAGCTCGAAGAAAAGGCGATTGGAAACTTTTGGGTCTATTCCCTCTATGCCTGTCTCTTCCACGCCGACGAACTCTCCAGACCCACCAAAATGCCTGACATCTAGGGAACTCAATTGAATTATCCTTGATGAAGGAAAACTACACGGACAACATCTCTCCGGTTAGGCACCCACTATATTCTACGTCAAGCATCTTATTCAAGACCGGGGATTACTTGTAGTTGTACACCTGTGTGGTGGGTCTATTAAGAAGTGCTTGAATCGGATCCATTACTCAATTTGCACAGGAAGAACCTCCAAGCAGGAAGCCGTGTCATGAAAGGCCCTTACGCTCTCAAAGCTACGATGCTGACATGTTTTCTGAAGCGTGCGAACAGGATATTTTTGCGAAAACCATGAATCTACACAGAACAGAACCACTTGTTGGTGTCTTGTTGCCAACCCAGTATGATGGTTGTGTCACTATTCCGCTCTTGAACTGAATTTTATGCAGTGTTTGGCATTTGGATGAGTTCTTGACTATTGTACGCGGTTTGACGCAATATCAACGTCCTACGACTATTTCTTTGGACAAAGTGAAACGGCGTCAAGAGGTCTTTACTATCTCAGCCCTTAAACGAACGCTATCTCAATTCAGGACGTTTGAGGAATTCTATGGGGCCATCGTTGGAGTTTTGCAAGGTCAGCTACATATTGTTTGATCTATCGAATTTTGATGTACCTCATATCCTTCCAGGGATCGAATCCCTTGAAGCTATCAAGATCATCCATCGGGACATCAGCTTTGGGAATATCATTCTAAACGAGGAGGTTTATGTTTATTGTGATACCGACAAAGAATTCGAGTGATCAATGTATATCCAGAGGACAGTAAACCGGCTCGTGTAGCTCTTATCCGTCGCCAAGCTGTTGATATTGGGGCATATATCCCCAAGATGATGTTTAGTAGGAAGTCGAAGTGGGTTTCCGTTGGCACACAAAAGGTTCTTGTCCTAGTTTACTGTATCTTCTTAATTGACTGTCCACTTCGTAGAATGTGGCCCCGAGCAAACCTGTTTTGACAAAAGCCTCAACGTGACTTGCGGACGGTAGGTTTTTATCGATTTTCACATTCAATAAATTGGGTAAACAGGGCACTCTGCCATTCATGTCGATTCCCCCTCCTTCTCGGCGGCCAAAACTCTGTATCTGATGATGTGACTCATACATTCAGTGTCTTGTTCCGTTGTTCGTTTGACGTCTTTGCCAGCTTCAGAGTCTATTCTTTGTTCTTTACCTCTCCCTTTTTACATGAGTGATTACCTAGCATCTGTGTCATCTTTTCTCGTCTCTCGCTGGCCTTTGGCTCTTGAAAATTCAGCTCGGACATTGACTATCTGGGTTTAGCCAAGTCATACTTCTAATCATGGTATTGGTATCATACCGTCAAGAGGGATGCTCTTCTTTTATGGAGCACGGGAGACGAGATGTCGAAAAAGATTCACTGGGACATGCTACTCACCTTCCACGAACAACTATGGATCCGCAAAGGCGATTATGAAAAACCCCGTATAATAGAAGCCTTCGACAACAATGAGGAGGTCCTCGGTTAGGACAGCCATGCAAACAACTATGGACAGCCTCGATATGGACTCGGAGCTACCAGTTGAGAGCCTGGTACAACAGTCGTCTTGCAACATTTGAGATTGTCAAATTAGCCGGCCCTTTCTATTACTGTCGTGTCACGATGTGAAAATCGATGATGTGTTTGGTTTTCCTCTAGCCTGGTATAGGACGCAATTGGTGATCGCTCCTGCCTCAAAATCTCGTGTCTTTAGATGATTTCTCATGTAGAGATTGTCGGCGCATCCTTGTACTTTTGTCTTCGTGTGAAGTAGAGGCTTATGTGTGATTTGGGTACTTTAGTATGTGCATTCATTTATCACACAGATAATGTAAAGCTCAGTCTGTCCTCCATCAGATATATAACTCAACACATTGCGGGTCAGTAAGTCCTGGCAGAAATTAATGGCCTGATTTTTTAGGCTCCACAAATCATCCAAAGTATTGATATACCCATGCTTTACAACATGAGACTTCCGCACACGACTAGGTTCCTGATATCATGAAACTTCGGGACAGGCTCACGGTGAGGGATTCATGCGTCTTGTACTACTGCATAATTTTTTCCAAAGACTGGATGGAAATCATGCATAGTGGATGCCCGTGGGTTCCCTACACTCAAGCGTTTTGTGATACTTCTCAACCAGACCACATCACACGTTTGTTCTGACCCGACTGGGAGAGAAAGTTCAAGCTGGTATTCTGACACTGCGAGAGCCTAGGGAAAGAATGCGTTATCTGCACTGAAACGTACCAGATTTTTGTCCGAGTGACTCAAGATTGACGTACAAAGTTTTTGCTTTTCGGACCGGAGAGGAACTCAAGCAGCCAGCTATGCTTTGCTAGCTTTACTGGCTCAATTTGGCATCTGTCACAGCCTGGCTCCAAGCAATCTGCTTATGGCCTCTCTTACGGGAAGCGCGCATGACTTTCTCTTGCTGCAGACACAGAATATCATGGGCACATGGTGTAGTTGGTTATCACGCCCGCTTAGCATTGGATTTCCAGTTCTGTATTTGCGGGCGGTGCCCTGTTCAATTCCGGGTGTGTCCATTGATCGTAAGACCGAAAAATGAATATCAATTTTTCATTCAGTTTTCGTTGTTCTTGCCAAGCTCGTGGACGCGGTTGCCAGCTGCTATGCTAGTATTGTCTTATGACGTTTGCTGTTTAATTTAACTCATCGATCGTTGCTGAATTTCTTCGCGCAGAAGTGTCGAGTCACTGAGTTTCGAAAGACTCGTATCGTATGGTTGGTTATCACGCGGGTGGCGTGTCGAATTTGTCGCATGTTTGATCTTATCTATTTTTCTTTGGCATGAACAACTTGTTTAATCTACGCGCGGAACGGGAGGGGCACAAACATATGTTCCAAACAATGGGCACATGGTGTAGTTGGTTATCACGCCCGCTTAGCATTGATATATAGTGAAGTGCTTGCGGGCGGTGCCCGGTTCAATTCCGGGTGTGTCCATTGATAACAATACCGAACAATATAAACTTTTCATTCAGTTTTCGTTGCTCTTCCCAAGCTCGTGGACGCGGTTGAATGGTTAAGGGCTGCCAGCTGCTAGTATTTCTTTCTGACATTTGCTGTTTGACTAACTCATCGCGCAGAATTGTCGAGTTATTGACGGGCTCGTGGTTATCACGCGGGCGGCGCCCGGTTCAACTCTGGGTGTTCACTTTGTTGACGTTTGGTGTTTTCCATTTTCCCTTGGGATCGTCACATCCTTTGTTGATTGGCTGCTCACAATCGATTAACTTGTTTAATCCTTACTCGGAACGCGGGTCTTGGTAAAAGAACATGCTGGCGGCGCGGGGTTCAATTCCGGGTGTGTACTGTTTTGTTGTAACTTTTGTGGTTTTTTCTTCCTCCCATTTCTTTGGCAGTTATCCTAGAAGTTGGATATTGAATTGCTGCCAGCTGCCAGTGTTTACTTTTAAAATTTCCTGTTCAACAATCCCTCGTTTGTAAATTAGTGACTGTTTGCTCCTGTGACCGCTTGAACATGGGCACATGGTGTAGTCGGTTATCACGCCCGCTTAGCATTCCAGGACGGAGATGTCTGCGGGCGGTGCCCGGTTCAATTCCGGGTGTGTCCAATATGACCGGGCTTTTTACCAATTGCAGATATACCTCAAAGGCCCAGAAGTAGCACATAGCAGTAGCAGTAATCAACAACGATAATACACACGAGTTACAGCGGGGCAAATGGGTACGCCACGGTGCCAAAGGGGGTTTTTGGTGCGGGGTTGGGGCGCGCGAGAATTTCGGCAGAGGAGAGGTCGCGGTGTGCGCCTGCGCGGATAGACGCGATGCGGAGTTCCTGCTGGCGTTGTCAAACGAGCGGGATGGGGAAGGGGGTGGCGCACCTCGAGGCTGTGGGCGGCGTATTTGGGCTGTGCGGAGATTGTGACGAGTTGTTCTTGGGAGTCGACGCGCACAAATGGGACATGGTCGATGGGAGTGGGTGGGAGCTTGTTGCCGCAGAGGTAGGCGTTTGCGCGGAGTTCCTGGGAAGAGTTAGTTAAACCAAGGCGAAGACGGAGGAACAGACTTCGAGGCTGAAGAAGCGGTAGAGGGGCATGGCGGTGAGGGTGTGAAAGACCTCTGAGTCGATTTGTGTGGGGGTAAAGTGGTGGATGGAGTCTTCAGGGACGAGGAGGGGCTCAAAGGGCAGGGGGTGGGGCTGGGGCGCGGGGGGCCGGCCGGTGGAGCGGTAGGCGCGGAGGTAGTCGTCGATGCGGATTTCCTGGAGGAGGTGAGTGGGCGTGGGCGTGGGTGGGGTGGCTCACCTCGAAGCTGGTGCGGGCGATGGCGACGACGACAAAGCGATCCATGGCGTGGCGAGTCACGGGACCTGAAGGGTAGTGGACCGCGCCATCATGTCTGGACTCAAGAACTCGCCGTTTGGCAAACGCCTGCGTGCTGCACACGATGACCGTCCCCCACCGCCCCAGCCCCCTGCGTTGTCCGACTATGGCGACCGCTTCGTGCCCTCGCGCGACGCGGGGTCCATGCGGACTTCGTAC
Organism: Termitomyces sp. T73sscA; assembly: GCA_017657235.1. Classification (NCBI taxonomy): domain Eukaryota; kingdom Fungi; phylum Basidiomycota; class Agaricomycetes; order Agaricales; family Lyophyllaceae; genus Termitomyces; species Termitomyces sp. T73sscA. Next base: position 12,440 of record JAGGAP010000131.1, on the reverse strand, counting down.
CACCTCATGGACGACAGCGGGCCCTCGACGCCCAGCAAGGGTCGCCTCATCCCGTCCGAGTCTGACGCGCTACGAGGTGAGTGCAACGTGTGTGGCGCAGACGTGGCGTGCTCACTGGCGCCTGCAGAACAAGCGAATGCGATCTTCACTTCGATCCTCCACAGCGAGGTCACGCCCCCGTCGCCGCGCCGCCCGGTCTCGCCCACGCGTCCCGTCGCCTCGACGTCGTCTGCAGTGCCGCCTTCGACGCCCACACGCCGTCGTCTCTTCGCGTACTCGTCGCCCGCGTCCGTCCCCACCACCCCCACCCGTCGCCTCGACACCCCCACCGACGAAGCCTACTCCATGAGCCCCGTCCGCCCAGAGAGCCGCCACCTCCTCGAGAGCCCCCGCCGCAGCCTTCGCAGCGTCTCCAAGACGCCCTACCGCGTCCTCGACGCCCCCGAGCTCGCCGATGACTTTTACCTCAACCTCGTCGACTGGTCCTCCACAAACGTCCTTGCCGTTGGCCTCGCCTCCTGCGTCTACCTCTGGACCGCCCACAACGCCGCTGTCTCCAAGCTCTGCGACCTCGCCGACTCCAACGACACCGTCTCCTCCGTATCCTGGGTCCAGCGCGGTACCACCCTTGCCGTCGGCACCCTCTCCGGCCGCATGCACATCTACGACGCCGCCACCCTCTCCCTCCAACGCACCTACACCGCCGCCCATGCCCAGCGCATCGGCGCCCTCGCCTGGAACGCCCACGTCCTCTCCTCTGGTTCCCGCGACCGCAGCGTCCACCACCGCGACGTCCGCGAGCCCTCCCAGCGCCCCTTCCGCCGCTGTGCCGGCCACAGGCAAGAAGTCTGCGGCCTCAAATGGAGCGCCGACGCCGGCCCCGCGACCGCCACCCTCGCCAGCGGCGGCAACGACAACAAGGTCTGCATCTGGGACCTCCGCGGTTCCCGCCGTCCCCCTCCGCGCCCCCCAACGACCACCACAACTACCGCGGACGACACCCCGGGGGACGCTCCGCTGTGGAAGTTTCACGAGCACACGGCCGCGGTCAAAGCGCTTGCGTGGGACCCGCATGTCTCTGGTGTCCTCGCGACGGGCGGGGGCACGCAGGACAAGCATATCCGGTTCTGGAATACGATCAACGGGTCGATGCTGAATGAGCTTGACACGGGGTCTCAGGTGTGTAACCTCATATGGTCGTTGACGTCGCATGAGCTCGTGTCGACACATGGGTTCTCCTCGACTACTGCGCAGAACCAGATCTGTATATGGAAGTACCCCGCGTTGAATATGGTTGCGTCGCTCACGGGCCATACGAATCGCGTGTTGTACCTTGCCATGAGCCCAGACGGGGAGACGATAGTCACTGGCGCAGGCGACGAGACTCTCCGGTTTTGGAACGCGTTCCCGAGGAGGGAGAGTGTCGACAGGGGTAGGGAGAGTAGACTAGACTATGCAAAGCTGATTAGGTAGTATCCTCGAGGCTTTTCTTTCTTTCTTTCTTTCTTTCTTTCTTACTTAGTCGTTTTGTTTGTTTTGTTCCTGTCTTTGTTTCTCTCTGTCTCTTGTCGTTGTCTCTCGTCGTTGTCTTTTGTCTTGCGCACATAGTACACGTACATGTACATACATATGCCCCTCCCCCCCCCTGCTTTCATCTATTCTATTTCCTATCCTATATATGTGTGTGGGATGTTTGTAGCTTGTACCTCGCACCTCGCGGCAGTCGGCGTAAGATCAAGGCGGTCCTGCATGTAAGTAACTGTTCTTGGTGCACAAAGCACTGGTATGTGAACTCGCTAGTAGTCAGCCGCAGGTACTAGTCAGTCAGTCAGTCAGTCAGTCAGTGTAACGTTTTGCCTAAAATGGAACACGTCGGAATTGCACGCGACGAAATCCCGTCCCATTAGAATAGAACAAACGACGTTACTCTCTGGTGACCCGTTATGCAGAGCGGACTAAGCTCTCATAACTGCCAGTCATTTCCATAGCGGGAAATCATTCATTCATCACCTCACCTCAACGTGTCGCGATTCAGTTCGAATCAATCAATCAATCGTCCTGAAGGAAAAAACTCGCTAGTAGTCAGCCGCAGGTACTAGTCAGTCAGTCCTGCTACCGGGTACCACTGGTTTCGTATGCACAACCATTGAACGAAAGAAATAATCTCGCACAATTCAATTCACTTTCGTGAACCAAGTATCAAAGAGATGCTCTCAGGCTCTCACCGCCGGGCTAGCGTAGCGATAAAGACAGTTCATCTTTAACCTGGAATCAAGGTGTCGGTGTCGATGGGATGCAAGAAGGGGAAGGGGACATCTTGCTTACTTACTTGGTCATTTCACAGGACCAGTATGGGCATGACTGGTACTTTGTTACCTGCTTTCATCTATTAATTTCCCTATCTTGTTTTTTTTTTTCTTCGCTGGATCCGGGGTTGATATGGCCCATGGGATGTATAAACCCCATCGCACATTGCAGCGGTCGGGCATCAGCCTTTTGGATCGTCAAGAAGGAGAACATGATCTCGTAGAACGGTATCGGGATTGGGATCTTGCACGTAACGGTTCTTGGCGCACAAAGTTCTCGACGAAGCACTGGCGAGAAAAAAAAAACCCCCCGCCCGTTCTAAAGACTCAAGGACTTCTTTCAATTGGCGTGACTTCTTACCGTGTTAAGGAAATAGACGGATGGTTTTCCATACCATGGCGATGAATATGTATACAAGTACGCGTCGTAGATTATGTCGTTTAAAACCCCCTATATATATTCACGCGACGTTCCTTTGTTCCAGGTATGTCTACATATTATGATTATCATCCTTTGATTCCGAGCTCCAGATATATTGTCGAGAAGCAGAACATGATCTCGTATAACGGGGTCGGTTGGCGCACAAAGTTCTCGACGAAGCACTGGCGAAAAAGAAAACCCCTCCAAGGACTTCTTTACTTTGGGGTGACTTCTTTGGAGTAGCGTTTGGTATGGTGGGAAGACCGGCGCCATAGTCGTCTTCCTCCAACCCGCAGGGCTGGTCACCTGGAATTAAAACCAAGTTACTAGTGCCGGAGTCCAGCATGAGATGTCCACGATGAAATGCATTTACGCACCAAGTGTGGGGCCAAGGCCCAGGGGACAACTTGCCTCAGGACAATTGCACGCCTTCTTTTGACTGGAATTCGCTACTAACTGCTTTTGTTCATTCTATTCCATATCCTATGTGTTTTTGTCGCCCGATGTGGGTACGAAGCTTGTGATATGTCATGAGGCCTGAATCAGGTGCCACAGGCATTCCACACCAATTGCTCAGGGGTTCTTTTCATGATTAACAATCGTCGTTGCCTATATAAACTTCCAGCTCTCCCGTTCTCACACCCCTGCCCCTGTTCCGCACCCCCCTCGCATTATGGCTAAACTATTCCAACCACTTGACATCCCACATGTTCAGGAGATGGAGACCTATGAACATGATCACACTCTCATAGCTAGGTTAGAATCAATTCTACCAGCCGAAGAATCGTTCGATGGGCTCGACATACCAACCGCGCAGAAACTTCTTGACCCTTTTCAAAAAGTGCCTTTTTTTTTCTCTCTGCAGTCAATTCACCTCATGTGTCTATCAGCTACTTGATTGGCATGTGCTGGATCCTTATTTCCGCTCCAACCTCATCGTGGCAATGCAGAAGATTTCAGCGTCACATGAACTTCTTCCTTCTTCTTATCAACTGAGGGATGTGTTTGTGTCTGAGAAGTCCATGTTCAAGCCTGAGTTTGGAGCATTTGCAAGAATATGCAGAGGCAGTTTCCAGGGAAAAGTTGTCTGTATAAAAGATACTCGTGTTGATGTGAGTCATAATTAACTTTGTGTTTTGATTAAAAATTGACTTTCTGGCCTGAAATATGCTAGAGATCTATGAGTGAAGCAATCTTGACAAGACAATTGATACATCCAAATAAACAAACAATTTATGGAGTATTTCACATCGGTGACAACTATTGGATAATTTCACCCTGGATGGAGAATGGAAAATACGGGGATTAAAGATAAATTGATAAATAAAAAGGCAGTTATACTCTTTGCTTATCACTTCTGTCATTTCTAAATTACACATTGTGCAGGCAAGTGATGTGGCTAATGGCTTGTCATATCTGCACAAGAATAATGTTGTACATGGGCACTTGAGGAATGTATGTAATTCATCATTTACATTGCAAAGTTACAAGTCTTTACTACTCCTTCAGGTAAATGTCCTTGTTGATAATGCTGGTCGAGCACGTTTGGCTGGCTTTGGCATTTCGGCTTTATACTTGTCAGCTACTATACAGGAATTTGTTCATGATGTTGGTGGCATTAGACAATCAGATCAGTCTGGTGGCCAGACAGGACCAATAAATATTGCAAGTGATGTGTATAGCTATGGATGTATCTGCTATGAGGTATGCTTTCTTCTTTGTTTTTAGATTGTTATTTACATGGATAAAGATCTTTACAAGTGAACACCTATTTTCAAGTTCAGAGGATGGCATGGATTATACTAGACTATGGTCAATGATTATAGCCACTAAACATCCTGCACGTCCAGAAGCTTTGAGTTTGCCTTGGACTGCATGGGGGCTGACTGAAGAAATATAGACATTAATGGAACTCTGTTGGAGCCATTCTCTAAATGCTCGACCATTTTCTGCTGAGATTGTTCAATATTTAGAGCTTAGAGTTCCAAAGGATACACGACCATTTTCTAGTATTGATATGTTTTTAGCAGAATTTCACCGCCAAATAAGTAAAAATGTTCAGTTAATTGACGTTGAAGAACTTGATCACATTCTGTATAAAAAAACATCAAATAAAAGTCTTCCAGATTTTGGTAAAAAGCCTTATCATAAGGGACTCTATCAAAGGTCCAACTATGAGCTGCAGAAAAACAAGTTTCCATCTTCACATACTTCAAACCCTCATTATGCTCAGGGCAAGCCAATCAATGAGCAGCTTGCTCAGACTAGAAGTAACATGCCTGACATGTTGTCTACAGAAGCACAAGCATCTGCCACTACACAAGCACTTGTGAAGGACAACCCCTGGAAAATCTCTATGTCTTTCAATACTCCTGACAATGCCCAATCATATGCTGAGCACATTACTCCATTTGTACATGAAAAACTTGCAGATGCAAACTATACAGGCACTTTTTGTCTTCATTCTAGGTTTGACATTGATACAATTCATCTTCCAGAACCAGAACAGGAAATATATATTGTTCTTGATCAAGACATGCCAGATAAATTATGCATTGTGTTGGTAGACTTAGTATAGCCTTTTGCAGGAATTGTGATAACTCCACAGAAAAGTGAAGTAGAAAGAAATGAATATGAGAAAAGAGCAGGTAGAGCTGAAAATGAAAATGATAGTGAAAGTCTAGGTGAAAGTGATGATAGCAGAGATATAAGTGGAAGTGGTGGAGGCAATGATAGTGGAAATGAAAGTGGTAGTGAAATTTGTAAAAATACAGATAGAAGTGGAGGTGAAAGTGAAGGTGGAGGTGGAGGTGGAGGTGGAGGTGGAGGTGGAGATGGAGGTGGAGATGCAAATTTAGAGGGTGGAGGTGAAGGTGGAAATCCAGAAAGTGAAGATGGAAGTGGCAATCAAAATATTGCTAGTTCCAAATCTGTTCAAATTTCTTTCTGTTCTACTCTTAAAAGCCAAGATGGCAAAGATCAATTTGATATCACTTGTAATTTTAAAGCAGCTGTAAGTAATGCTAGATGATCATAATGTATCATTGTACTAAAAAATTCTAGTTCAACAAAGGTCATCCTATTTATTGGCCTAAGGATTAGTTACTGGAAGTTAACATGAATCGGCTTCATGTTGTATCCATGTCAAGCAATTACACATTGAGCCTCTGCCAGATGAGAATAGTGGCATCTCATATTAAGCATATTCCATTCTGGTCACCTGGAGTGGAACATCAATCTGAAACCAGTAGAATACAACAAGGAAGAACAACATCTGGTGACATTTCTGGAGAAATTTCCATGACTCCTAGTTTGCATGCTGGTGGAAAGTTTAGCTCAACAAGAACCACAGAATCTATACAACATATGTGGGGAATTATGTCACATCTATTATATCTGCCTGGCTTGCCTAATGAAAAAGGCATTTTGTGGACATATACACATAATTCAAGTGCAGGCTCAGCTGGAAAAGGAGAGGAATTTTCTCAGAAGCTAATAGTACTCTCTTTACCTTTTGCACCATTTCTGTCTACTCCAGATCTATTGACAATTAAAGTTGAGGTGGTTGCTTTTTGGACATTCAAATTAAAGAAGACTTTGATTCAGCATCTTGGGCAAAAGTCTATATCACTTCTAATGCAACTAAATTTATTGCATTGTGTCTCAGTAGAAGTGAATTTACAGAAGCTTGAAGGGGAGAAACTCCAAAAATTTGGAGAAAGTGTTGTGGACAAACTTCCAATGACAGAAATCATACTTTATTTGAAGACCATAAACTTAATGCTCAATCTAGTAAAAAAAGGAAGAATTAGGTGCTGAAATATTGGATATTAGATACTTGTAATTGTATTGAATGTAAAATTGTATAAAACAAAGGTACTTGGCTTTGCTCTGCAAGTTTACAAAGTTTATTTTATAAAACTTTGAGGCTGCTTGATGTCTCACTTTTGCTAATAGTTTGATTGCATATGTGGAGAAAACCATATTTTCAAAAATATAAGAAAAGAAAAAGTCAGTTCAACAAGTAAATATATATATATATATTGCAATGTGTTTATTCAATGTGTCTATAGGTGTATACATCCTCAATAGTATTGAATCACTATGCAAAGATTCCTTACAAACCTTGAACAATGTTGATTCATTTATCTGAAGAAGAAGTGCATCAGAGCCAAGACAACTCCTGCTAAGAAAAAGAGAAACATGATGCTCAAAGAATACTTGGATGCATGTGAGGCAATGTGGGAGCTTATCAATGAAGAAGCACAAAAACTTCATGCACAGTCTGATGGTCATTCCAAACCAATAGTATTGAAATGACTTTCTTTAGACTGGGTGCCTTCAACAGGAGAAAAATTCAGTTTCTGTAATGGATCATTATGTACATGCTTGTCACAGTGCATCTGTGATATGCTATTGAAGTATGTTGGAGGAGGAGTGTTGGATGCTAGTGTTGCATCAGTAAACACCATAAGTGTCCTAGACTTTGATGACTGGCAAAGGGCCAATATACTATCATTTCTGTTCAACCTTACTCCTGATATAATTTACATAGATATATATACATACCAATGACAGACACTACTCTTAGTCAAGTACACAATAACTGAGGATAAGTGAACATACTTACATATAACAAACATTATACTCACTAATACTACCTAGTTCATTGAGTACTTACTCATGTTCTAGATAAGTTTAATAGAGTCAAGTACATGATGACTGAGGTTCATTGAGTACTTACTTGTGTTCTAGATTTAACCTCTAACAGGTTATGAGAGTGTGCTGCTTCACATTTTGAGGTTGACTGTTTAAAAATTTGTGGACCTACTGTCCGTTTTCTGCAGAATGCTACCTGTTATTTTGCTGTTTGATTGTCATGAGTCCACATGCACTGTTTGACTAGAGGAGCATGCATTGTTTCACCATTGATATACTTATTTACTCTGACCTGATGTTATAGCACCCCCAACTAAAACCAGTGATAGTGCTAGCTCTTTGTTGCTCACACTCACCAATGTTGAGGCTGTTGAAATGTGGAGGATTGACAACACCACACCCATAGTCTTGTAGATTAAGGTTTCTCTCCATTACTTGGGAGATCTCCTTGCAAAAAATAATGGTAAATAGACATTGTAGTCAAAATATATGAAGCTCAAACTTACAATAATAAGCCTGTATAAATACATCTTTGACCCTCCCAACATTTCCAACATACTGTATGAACCATAAGCCCACTGGAATTGGCAACTGAATGATTGACTGGCAAGATCATATTTGCTGATGGGTCTTTCTGAGTCAGAGCATAACTTGGCAAACAACACAATTGACATGAGGTCCTTGTGGGACTATTTGCAGACTAGACATGGCAGTGCTAGTCCTGTCTAGCAGGTCTGGTTGTTGTAGGAAGTCCTGACAACTAAGTGCTCCCCATCAGAACCTTTGACAAAGACTATCAATAGAATGTTTGAGAAAATCAACTGCACTTTTGATGTCAGAGACATCATGAAGGAACTTCTGCAGTCCATTGCAGCTCTATTATCCCTTTCCAACAATTCTCTTTATGCAAATGCCAGATTGATTATTTTGCATGATTTAGCAGTGGCAACAGCATCTGCACTCTATAGTCCTGACAATATCTGCCGCTTTCTAGAGAATGAATAGACACTATATATGGTGGACAAGAGGATGGTGGATGCTCAGCGTACTGCTCTAGCTGCATGAATACAGGGTAGGTGGAATGATCTTGTTTGCAACAATTGCAAGTTGCACAGTTGACCAGCATTTATAGGGCACACAAAGCCATAGTGCATCCTCAAAGGTGGCAGCATAGCTAGCAAGACATTAGAGGATGCAAGGATTGCGCACTTGGCTCACTATAAGGCAAAAAGAGAGAATTGCAATAAGAAAAAAGGCCCTACCAAGCTTACAGTTATGCTGGCAGAAGGATTTGCGTTTATAGTCAAAAGCAATCCTGATGCTTTAGTAGCATACATTGCCAGTTAGACTGGCAAGTCAATAAGCACTGCTGCAAAAACCAAATTTGCAGGGCTGGCATCCAATAATGTCTCAGATGCCCTTGTAACTGCGGAGAGCCTTGAGATCAATACATAGATTGCACTGGAGGAGCCACAAGTCAGCATTAATTGGATAGAATGCACCACCAAATCAACACTGTCTAGCACTACTACTCCATTTGACACATACCCTTTTTATCTTGACTTAGGAGCTACTGTTCACATTTTGCCAAACACATCCAATTTCAACGTTCTAATGCCCATACTGCATAAGCCTATTTGGGGCATAGGTGGCTCAACAAATTCTGCGACTGCGATAGAAAAAATGTGCCTGCATTTAGCAAATGGTTCCTACCTCATGCTTAACAATGCACTATATATCTCCAAGGCCACAGTCAAGCTACTATCAATTAGTTCAATAGCAAAAAAAGCTGGCATCTTCACAATATTCAGTGACACCGAAGCGACCTTGTTCAAGAAGGATACAAACAAATTAGTAGCACATGGAACCCTACTTCCCATGAAGAACCTATATGCATTGAACCTCCACAATGAGTTTGCACTGTCAGTCCACTCATCTTCTACCATTATTATATGGCACTGTTGGTTGGGTCACGCTAATTATCAAACAATCATCAACATGGCAAAATCTGGCATGATCAAAGGTATGCCCTCCAACTTCTCCTCCAAACCACCAAAATGTAACAAGTGTATACATGGCAAACAGGCAAGGACACCTGTTCAAAAAGTCAGGAAAGAGGGAATTGAATATAGAGCTACTCAGAAGCTGGAAATTGTTTGAGTCAACTTGACTGGAAAGCAAGATGTGACTTCATAAACTAGGAATAACTACATGATGAACATTGTTGACAATTACACAAATAAACCATGGTCCATCCCATTGAAGCTATAGAGTGATGCATTTAATGAGCTAAAAGCATAGATACTGGCACAACAAGTTGAGACTGGTCTACAGCTAGGTATACTTTGTTTGGGGAATGATTCTGAGATAGTAGCTAAAGAAAACAAAGTGTGGTTTGGATTCCAAGGAATAACAACCCAACACGGTGCCATGTACACATTGGCACACTTTAGATGCATTGAACAAATGCACAGGACACTTATGAGTAAGAGTGTAGACATGAGATTATATGCAAAATGTCTGGCATTCTTATAGGATCAATTTTATTTGACTGTGACTCACTTGCATGGGAAGACAAAGACTTTGGTCATAAAGGATGTGACTCCAGATGAACTCTGGAATGGCAAAGAACTGAATTATTCTTACATCCACAAGATTGAGTGCCATGTATTCGTTCTAGTGCTGAGCAAACATAACCCAAAAATTTATAAGAAGTCAATTGAATGTGTCCTTATAGGCTACAATCTCAAAGCAAAGGCTTATTGATGTTACAACAGAATCTCTAAACAGGTATACAGCATGTACTACATTAAATTCATCAAACACCAAGACAAGTACAATATTATGGACTCAAATACAACCCCTCCAACTCCTAAACATACAAGTGCCCCTTCTATCAAAACCATCTCTCAAGGGGCAGTAGATCATCCATTTGTAGCCCTAGACAATGATGATGAGCTGACTCCTAGTAGAAATGAAAGAGTAGACACAGTCCAACCCATGCCTGAAGTACCTGCAGACCCTGTTCCTTGCAAACAAGACAAACATTTACATCAACATGTTGAGCCAATACAACAACAGCCACAATGGTTGGCACAAGTACCAATCCCAACTGCAAGAAGTCAACTAGACATGGCTCCTGAGATGGCTGTGCAACAAGCTATTGTGAGAGTCAGTGGATCAAATACAAGAGACAAAGGCAGAGCACCAACATGCCATCAAAGAATTTCACCACAAGGACTGGGTAGATCCACTAAATGACATAAATAAGAACCTTGATTTTGATCAAGTCCTGACAATGATAAGCAATATTGAAGATAAACCAGATATTGATGCAAGTGATGTAGATTCTGAGGTATCAAAGACTTGGAACCAAGCTCAAAACTCCTCTAATGCAAAACAATAGTGGACAGTGTACAACAAAGAACTGAAGTCTCTGAAAGATATGAGAGTATATCGTCTCATACTAAGAGAAGAGATACCTATTCATTGTGGATGTCCTGTGTTTGCACTCAAATGCAATGAGAAGGGAGAGGTTGTACGATTTAAAGTTCGACATGTTCTGCAAGGTTTTAATCAAGTTTATAGCAAAGAATATACAAAGACTACCTCATCAATGGCACATGCTAAATCATGGCAGATCCTACTTCATCTTGTAGCAGTCCAAGGCTAGGATGCAATGGTTGACATTAAGACTGCATTTTTATATGGTGTCTTATCTGAGGAGGAGACTACATATATGGAACAACTAAAGGGCTTTGAAGAATTGGAGAAGGAAAGCTATGTCTGTAGATTAGAGAGAAGACTTTATAGGATAAAATAGGCAGGCCAAATCTGGAATCAAACCTTGAATGAGAACATGGTACAGAAATGAGGCTTCACAAGACTAGCATGCAAATTGTGTGTTTACTACAGGACATCAAATCATGGGACAGTCATTGTAGCAGTCCATGTAGATGATTTCTTGTCAATAGCAAGTTCCAAGCAGGCAAATGAATATTTCAAGTCTCAACTCCACAAAACATGGACAATATCAGACTTGGGTACACTGCAACAGATTGTTGGGATTGTGATCAAATGGAATAGACCTAATCGAGCAGTATACCTTTTACAAACACCAGTAATTAATAGATTGATCTCGCAATTCAGATAGAAAGATGCAAACCTGTTATTTTTACCAATGGAACCAGGCCTGAAACTTAGACAAACCAATTACTCTAGCCTCACACAGAGAGTGTGTAATAACTGTAATAACATTGCAAGGATTCCATACTAAAGACTAGTAGGGGAACTAATATGGTTGGCAAATATCCTCATACTCTGACATACAATATGCTATTCAGCAACTAAGCCAGTACTTCAATTCATACTCACTGGCCCATTGGAATGCCACAATCTGTGTGGTTCAATACTTGAAGAAAACAAGAAACCTTTGGCTCCACTTGGGTGGAACATCTCCTGTTTTACTTGCTAGCTTCACTGACTCAGATTGGGCTAATTGCCTTAATACAAGATAAAGTGTAGGTGGGTATGTATGGCCTCTGGGGTCAGGCGTTATTTCTTGAGCACTGTGGAAACAGAAGACAGTAGCTACTTCCTCCTGTGAGGCTGAGTATATGGCTGCTTTTAAGGTTGTGTAAGGGGGAGCTCCATCGTGGAAGGCCAAGCAGACATGCCAACCACTCAGGCCTACCACCAAGAAGGCAGCGAGCAGCAAGCGGCACAGCGCCAAGCACTGGCAGGCAAGGGGTGGGCCGCCGACAAGGGGTGGAGCAAGAGGGCGAGAGCAGAGGGCAAGGTCGTCACTGAGGAGGTTACAGTTATGCTAATGTGTAGATCTGGAAGCAATGCTATTGTCAGGACTGGGGAATGTTCCATGCCCCAGTCCTCTATATATACTACATTGGCTAGTATAATGACTATGCCCTAATGACTAAGAGGGGGCCGCTGACTATGAGCTATTGACTAAGTGGGCCGGTATGTAATAGAGGCTAGGTAAGCGACAGTAATCCTGCTGAGTAATGCCAAGACAAGTATGTAACAAGGTATGACAC
>JAGGAP010000130.1:0-73781 GCA_017657235.1 Termitomyces sp. T73sscA | reverse complement strand
ACAGCATCTTGGAATGACCTGGGTGCTGAGTTGGCTGCAAATGCCTGGGCTAGATGCTGTGATGTTGTTTGACTAGCTCTAATCTCAGCTATTGTTGGCAGAAGTTGGAAAGTGGCTACATAAATCCTATCACCTACCTCAATAGCATCATCTGGAGACTCTGGATCTAGAGTGCATACAAACTCGCCTTCATGACCATGTTCCAGCTGGGCTTCACACACTACACCTCAAACATCTTTATAGAGGGCCTCTCTATAAAGAAACACCAAGGAAGGAGGATTCAGCAAGTCAATATCAGCAAAAGAGAGATGCCCTACATAGCAAGCATATATAGCAGCACACTCATAGACCAATACTCTACACTCTACTCATGCTTCCTCAGCACAAGTGGAACAATTATGAGAGCAGCGGCTCATGTGCACCTTGCCCTTAGCCCAGTCAATCTCTAGATTGTGGTTATGCAGCCAGGTAAATCCAAGTATCATATTTTGCTTTTCTAGGCTAGTGACTGCAAAGACAGCTCACTCCAAGTGTGTGCAATAGCAGAAAACCAGATCCACTACTGAGCAGATAGATTCAGCTTCATTGAGTATGCCATTAATGTTGTAGACTGGAATGGGACAAGAGAGGGGCTGGGTAGTAAGTTGATGTCGTTCCACATAGTTGGCATCCAAGAAGAGTCTAGTAGCGCCACTGTCTAGTAGAGCCACTAGGCTCTGGCTCTGCTGAATGTCAGTGGTTTCAATCTCTACCTTCAAATATAGTGAGTTGGAAGATGGAGTAGAGGCAACTACATATTGACAAGATAGACATCATTCCCAACATGGAACATGTGAATACTGAGGAGGAAGAGAGCAAGTCCCAGAAGAGACTTTATCTGAGGCAGTATTTTGTATGGTCAAAGAAGAGGCTTATGATTTCAGCCAGCAAATTATCAATAGCAAGAGCTGTATTGGAAGATTTTACTGACAGATAGGCAAATTGATTAGCACTAGGCAGTAGAGGCATACAACTTATCTGTTGCTCAATTAAAAATCCTTCTCTGAGTTGGAAGAAGGGGCAGCTAGAACTAGTGGCTCTAATAAAGAAGACTCTACCAACAGAGCATCAGGAGAAGGATCTTCAGCTGCATTCTTAGCAGCAAGTAGCTGTAAAAGAAGCTTCTTCTGCTTAGATTAAGAGAGATAGCATACTTCTAGTCTCTGAGGGCAATAACATGCAAAGTGGCCTGGTTTTCTGCAATGGCAGCATAGCAGAGGAGTCAAGAAACATTGACAAGAGGCATCAGTGTCCATGGGCACTTCAAGAGGAAGAGTACAAGCAGAGAGAGATGGTAGTGCAGTCAGAGTAGATGTGCAAGCAGGAAGTGGAGTAGAGAAAACAAAGCGTGTAGAAGATGAAAAGTGGTGGGCAGCACTAGAGAGGTGAGGATGTCATAAATCTCGCTTTAATTCCATAAGTTGCTACTGATTTCTAGCTACTTTATACCAAGTTTCAATTTGGCTATCATCTGGTTGACTCTTTGCAAGACTATTGATCCAATCTATAAGGGTGGGGTAGAGGCCATCTCAAAAAGTGAGGCAAAGCTGCAGACCATCAAGATAGCTAGCCTGCTCTACCAATGCATAGAAGGAGTCAATATACTTATCCAAAGACTGCTTCTCTTGACTGTACTGGTCACAATCACAAAGGGACAGAGCAGCAGTTTTAGCAGGGTCCAGAGGGAAGAACTCAGCTCAAAAGTCCTTCTCAAAGTTCTCCCAACTAGTGAAACTAGTCACTCTACCAGGACAATGAAAAACTCAGAGTGCATCTGTCAATGCATGGCTAGTCTTCTTATAAAATAGGACCTGAGCAATCTTCAGAGCATCAGAAGCAAAGGCCTTGCCACTGAGCTGAATATATGTAATACAAGACTGAAAAAAGCATTCATCCATTGCCTGGTCACTATTGTAAGCATTTGGAAGTGCAGAGTGAGGGATCTTAGCCTGAGTGGCAAAGGAGGCATCAATGCAAGAGGCCGGAGTCAATTCTACAGGTGCAGAGGTGCCTGAAGAGTGGTGGAAGGTGGAGAAAGGTGCTCTAAGAGGGCCTAAAAGGAGTGGGAGATGGTGTTTGTGGCCTGCTACAATCCAGCAAGTTCTGTAGTATGAAGGGTCAAAGAAGCTTGAGTAGTCTGCACCTGAGTTTCTAGAGCAAGTAAGTGATTCCAGGCCTCATCTTCAGGGGCAGAAGTGCTCAAGAAAACACCTGGAGTAGCTGGCTGGATCATAGAGACTGTGTAGTTGGAGGAGGGACCTGAAGAGACAAGAAAAGATTCAAGCAAGCTAAAGGAGGCTCCCAGACTGAAACCTAGAGACTTGTTCTGCTGTAAGAGCAACCTCTGGAGGCTGTGGCTCAGTTACACAGCTGGCAGAGGGAGATCCAAAGTATATTAGAAGATATACAAGCAGTACTGTAGTAAATACTCACCTGACAGAGGAAGATCAAAGAGAACAAGTCTGGAGACTCCCTAGGCCAGGTGTGACACTTTTGGGGCCTCAGAAGCATGGGAAACAACTATATAGGACAACAGAAAAAGAATAACCCTAACCTAAATAGTGAAAACTTTGAAAATTGCCTAAATAGAAAAATGAACATGATTACACAAGCAGGCAGAAAAGCTCTGGTTAGGTAAGCCAGGAAAACTCTGGTTATCTAAGCAAGGGAACCTCTGGTTACCTAAGCCAGGAAAACTCTGGTTATGTAAGCCCAAAGTTGGCAGTGCTGGGAGGGCCATCTTGTCTGCATCATAACTCAAGAACTAGAGCATCTCAGATGCTGAAAGTAAAATCAATGGATAGGGCTGAAGAAGAAGTGTAGATGGAGGTCCTTAGTAGGGGAGAAAAAAGAGTGAGAGAAGAGAGAGAAAGGCAAAATTGAGGAGTTCTCTGACAACTATAAAATTTGAAGCCTGTTGGATATAAACAAACTATGAACTGTCAGTTGCCAAGAGATGTCAGCAAGAAATGCTAAGGTATAGTAGCAAGGAAAGGGAGGTGTTTAGCTACACAGAGCTGCTAAATCCTAGCCATAAGTGCTAAGCACAAAGATTTGTAGGTGAGGTGCCAAGGCATTGGTGACATGAGACTAGAGGTGCCTGTATAGCATGGCATAAGCTAAGAGAAGAGGTGCCAAGGAATGGATGCCAAGAGAGAGGAGGAAATGCTAGATGACTTAGAAGAGTAAAGCCGCTTAAAGATCTGAACTCTGATAAAGACAATTGTAGGCAGAAATGTGTACAATTTCTTCTGTGTCTAATACTGGCAAAAGTAAAGTATTCTTACAAAATAAAGGCAGCAAACTTATCAAAGTTGCCTAGGGCATAGGCGACAGTTAGAGGTAATATGTGAGGAAAATGTAGGTAAAAGACCATGAATTATACCAAAAACATTGAAATGAAAGAAGTCCAAAAACAGAAGAGTTGGCAAACCTTTGCCAACCATTGATTAATCAAGCTGGCTGTCGCAGCAAAATGCCATTAGAGCAATGTCACCAAGAAGGGGCTAAATAAGGTGTTAGCAAATGCTGAAACAAATGATGTAACTAAGCTGTCTATCAGATGGCATGCATGGCCTAAATGATACAGGCTGTCAATCCGATCAAGGCTTCTAATCTTCCATTAAGTGCTGTCTTTGACATATCAAAGATGGTGAAAGCTGTTAGCATGGGAGGCTGCTGCCATCTGGTGGAAGCGGTGGGCAACAAGGCAAAAGTATTGTGACTCAGTGCATGATTTATTATATAACCTTGGCACATGAGAGGTAGACTTTGTCCATGTGCTGTTAGAGACAATAGGAGGCAAGAGTGGGGGCATGTGACTCATTGGTGGGCTGTTAATTAGCATATTGCTGGCTAGCAGAAGTCAATAAAGAAGGACCCAAAAATATTACCAAGTCCCCAAGGTGAGAACTATCCTGAATCCTTGGCCCTTTTTGCATAAGAATCTTTGGGAGGCTCATCAATGCCAGCTGCAGGTACAGCAGGCTGCTGGCTGTTAGTGACAAGAGGCATAAATATAAATTCTGGCAGACCTGTCTAGATCTCAGCAGTGTCATATAATACATAGTGGGCAGCATATTCCTTTATTTGGGTGTGGTCAGTAATTTACAGTCTCAAAGAAGGTACTCCAGCTCCTTGAAATAATGGAAGAGTTTGTGCAGTTTGGACTTATTCCATTTGAGGGCAGGAAAGTGGTTATGAGGTGGCATGCATTGGAATGGTTCCATGGCTGATAGCTTAGCGATGCTAGTGGTTGGCAAGAATGTTAAAAGTGGTAGGGGCATTGAAACAGCAGGAGATAGCAGCAGATGGGTGAGCAGTAGAGATGAAAAGCCTGCAAAAAAGTCTTCAAGCAGAGTAAGCAGAGATAGTAGCATTCAATACTGGACAGCAGCAAAGAGAGATCTGAGCAGGTAGTCAGGAGGGAGGTTGTATTCTAGTGAGCATGGAAAGAGGTCTGAGATGTCATCAACAGTGAGGTTAGCAACTGCTTCTTCAAGTTCTTCAGTAAGACTGCATAGTAAAGCTCTTGGAAGCTGAGGTGAGCTTGGTTGAAGAATAAAAAGTGAATGGAAAGGGCCAGGCAGTTGCATTAGCAAGTTGTGCCTAGATGCTGAGCAAGTAAATAGCAGAATTCTGTCCTATGAAACTCTCATAGTGGGCTCCAATTTGATGAACCCAAAATTGAGCTAAGTGCTGTTTGGGTAAGTAGTGACTTAATCTTTTGGGTAAGTAGTTTTGCAAGAGTCCTGGATAGGTCTCAGAGTCTCGCTATGAAATTTGAAGCCTTTTGGATATAAACAAGCTATGAACTGTCAGTTGCCAAGGAAGGTTGGCAAGAAACACTAAGATGAGGCAGCAAGAGATGGAAAGTGCTTAGCTACACTCAGCAAGAAACACTAAAGTAGAGCAGCAAGAGAGAGAAAGTGCTTAGCTACACAGAGCTACTAAATTCTAGCCATAGGTGCTAGGTGCAAAGGTTTGTAGGTGAAGCACCAAGGCATTGGCAATGTAAGACTAGGGGTGCCCAAATGGCACTGCAAGAGCTAAGAGGAGAGGCGCTAAGAGACAAGCACTAAGAGAGAGAAGCACTAAGACAACTTAGAAAAGTAAAGTTGCTTAGAGACCTGAACTCTAGTGAAGATAGTTGTGGGCAGAAATGTGTACATTTTTTCTGTGTCTAATACTGACAAAAAGTAAAGTATTATTTATACAAAGTAAAGACAGCAAACTTGTCAAAGTTGCCAACAGCATAGGTGATGCTTAGTAACAATATATGAGGAAAAGATAGGTAGGAAATCATGAATTATACCAAAATTATAGAAATGAAAGAAGACTAAAAATAGAAGGATCAGCAAGCCTTTGCCAACTATTAATCAACCAAGCTGGCTGTCATAGAGAAATGTCATCAGAGAAATGCCACCAAGAGGAAGCTAAGCAAGGTGTTGGCAAATGCTGAAACAAATGATGTTTCCAAGCTGTCCATTAGTTGGCAAGCATAGCATAAATGATACAAGCTGCCATCAAATACCAGCTTTAACATATCAAAGATAGTAGAAGCTGTTGGCATAAGAGGCTGCCTGCCATTTGGCTGGAATGGCAGGCAATGAGGTGGGAGTATTGTGACTCAGCATGTGATGCATTATGTGACCTTCATGCATAAAAAGTAGACTTTGTTCACAGGCTTTTAAAGACAATGGGTAGCAGGGCAGGAAAGGCATGGCAAGTACATAATGCATCATGTGCTGAGTCACAATACTCTTGCTATGTCACCCACCTCTTCCACCAGACAGTGGGCAGCCTCCCATGCTAGCAGCTTCCACCATCTTTGATATATCAAAACAGGCATTTGATGGAGTGCTAAAAGCCTTGATTGGATTGACAGCCTGTATCATTTATGCCATGCTTGCCAACTGATGGATAATCTGGAAACATCATTTGTTTTAGCATTTGCTGACAACTCACTTAGCCTCTCTTGGCAACATTTCTCTGATGACATTTCTTTGCAACAGTCAGCTTGGTTAATTAATAGTTGGCAAAGGCTTGCTGACTCTTCCATTTTTGGTCTTCTTTCATTTCTATAATTTTGGTATAATTCATGGTTTTTTATCCACCTTTTCCTCATATATTATCTGTAACCATTGCCTATGTTCTTAGCAACTTTGACAAGTTCACTGTCTTTTTTTTGTATAAATACTATACTTTTTTTTCAGTATCACACAGAAAAAATCATACACATTTCTGCCTACAACTATCTTCACCAGAGTTCAGATCTCTAAGCAACTTTACTCCTCTAAGTTGTTTTAGTGTCTCTCTCTCTTGGTGCTTATTCCTTAGTGCCTCTTGTCTTACATCACCAATGCCTTGGTGCCTTGCTTACAAATCTTTGCACCTAGCATCTATGGCTAGAATTTAGTAGCTCTGTGTAGCTAAGCACTTCTCCTTCCTTGCTGCCTTACATTAGCATTTCTTGCTGACCTCTCTTGGTGACTGACAGTTCATAGCTTGTTTATATCCAACAGGCTTCAAATTTCACAGCAAGTTTCTGGGACCTATCCAGGACTCTTGCAAAAGTACTTGCCTAAAAAATTAAGTCACTGCCTACCCAGACAGCACTTAGCTCAATTTTGGGCTCATCAAATTGGAGCCCACCATAAGGGATTTCATAGGACAGAATTCTGCCAGTTACTCGCTCAGTATCTAGGTGCTGCTTGCCAATGCAACTGCCTGGCTCTGCCCATTCACTTTTTATTCCTCAGTCCAGCTCATCACAGCTTCCAAGATTTTTGCTGCAGTCTTGCCAATGAACTTGAAAAAGCAGTTGTGAACCTCACTGTTAACAACATCCCAGACCTCTTCCTGCATTTGCTAGAATATGACCTCCCTCCTGACCACCCACTTAAATCACTCCTTGCCACCATCTCCATTTACTCCACTTAAAGACCTCTTTGCAGGCTTACTATTTCTACTGCTCACTCATCCACTGTCATCTCCCACCATTTCAATATTCTTGCCACTCTCAACACTCTTGCCAACTGCTAGCACTGCCAAGCTACTAGCCATGGAACCAGTCTAGCACATGCCACCTTGTAACCACTTCTCCCCCCCTAAGTAGGATGAGTTTAAGCCCTGTGAGCTCTTCAAGAGTTGGAGTACCTCCTTCACAACTGTAACATTACTGACCACACCTAAATGAAAGAGTATGCAATGTGCTACATATCATATGACACTGCCAAGACCTGGACAGGTCTGCCAAAATTTACTCTTGCACCTTTTATTGACAATAAATGATGTTTCCAGGCTGTCCATCAGTCGGCAAGCATGGCATAAATGATACAGGCTGTCAATCCAATCGAGGCTTCTAGCATTCCATCAAATGCCAGTTTTGACATATCAAAGATGATGGAAGCTGCTAGCATAGAAGGCTGCCTGCTGTCTGGTAGGAGAGGTGGGCAACATAGCAGGAGTATTGTGACTCAGCACATGATGTGTCATGTGACCTTGGCATGTGGGAAGTCTGCAGGCTGTTGAAGACAATAGGTGGCAAGGCAGAGGAGGCATGGCAAGAATGGGGGCATGTGACTTAGTCATGTGATTTGTTGGTGGGCTGTTAATTAGTGTATTGCTGGCTGGCAGAAGTTGATAAGGAAGAACCCAAAAATATTACCAAGTCTCTATGGTAAGAACTATCCTAAAGCAGTGGCTCTTTCTGCATAAGAACCTGTGGAAGGCTCATCATCTCTATCTAACTGAAATTTTAACTGTTCCCAGTCAACCAAATTGCTAAATGTTATATGGCTGCACTTTCATGGTCTGTGCACCAACATTGGGGGTATAAAAATGTTGGCACATCATTGAAACCTTTGACTTATCTACCCCTTCTTTCTCCAATGCACTTTTTTTCTACTAATCCATTATAGCCATGTCTTCTCAAAACCTCTCTGCTTCCCCCTCTGGCACTGCCAATGCTTGCTTGGTTGCTTCAACATTTGTTGCTAAGACTAACATGTTCCTAGCATGTTATTGAGGGTGTTAGTGCAGAGGTGGCAGAGAGAGTGGTGATGAGTGTGATGCAGTTGTATGAGTGTTGACTAACAGTATGCATAGACAGTGTTGCCTGGGAGCATGAGTTGAAAGTACAGAGTTGGTGTAAGGCATGCTATGTAGACAATGCTGGCACATCCTGGTTGGTGCCTTTCAGTCACTTTGTAAATTCTTTAGTTTTTACCCCTTTTCTTAGCTTTTGACTATGATTCTAGGCACCTCCTGCCATCCTCACTTTTGAGGACAAGCTAGCTAACATCTTATCTGGAGAGTTGCCAATGCTGGTGAGCCTGAGTTGCCAAATGTAAGTCCTCTTCTTATATTTATTTTACAGCTGTGGTCTGACCTGTTGCCAAGAGGTCAAAAAGAAGTTCTTGTGCTGCTCGTCAATCAGGATGTAGAGTGGCTAGAGGCAGAGTGTGTGGCAAGGCTAGTGGAGGACAAGTGGGTAGATGCTGAGAGACAGCAGATGCAGAAGGAACTGGTAGCAAAGGTTGGTGCTTTAGAAGAATTGGTGGAGGGGGGAGCATCAACAGCAACTGGTGCTCACCTAGAGGAGGAGGCTAGCAGCAAGAGAAAGGAGGAAAGGAAGGAGGTCTTGGTGCCCACCATTGCTATGAGAGTCTGCATAGCAATAGCAGTATGAACAGACACTCCAGTGAAACCTATAGCTTCAAAGAAAAAAAATATGCTGATAATCTTTTTCTTGCTGCTATAACCAAAGTCTTAATTAGTCTTGCAAGGGTGATGGTTCCCATTATGTGGTAAGTTTTTATGCATTTTCAGATGTTTTTGGCAACTGACCACTTAGTACAGGTGCCAATACAAACAACATTTTCCAATGTGGAGCTGAAGGGCCTTTTGGCAATATATTGCCAAAAGGCTGTTGTGGATACTGGAATGGAAGCAGGGGTGGAGATAAAAAAGATGCATGGAAAAAAGTCTGTCACACAGGAGATGCAGCAGGACTTCAAGAATTGGTATGGCATAGTAAGCGTTAGCATTATATCTTGGCAACCTTTGGCTGACTTAGTTTAGTGTGACAAATGCTGAGTAGACAACAATCCAGAGGGGTGTTAGTACTCCACTAGTGCCCCTCCTTGCTACCAGTGCAGTGCTTTCAAGCATGCTTGTACTCTTGATGGCATCAAACCCTATGAGCATAGCAACACTCCCAACTCTGTCATCAAACACACCTTGGAGCAGATGGTACAGATTAGAAGAGGGCATGAGTTTGTAGAGGTGCAAAGAGCAGTAGTGGTGGCAGGTAAGGCTACAACCATTGAAATGGAGAGTTTTGCTTTGCTGATGCAACAAGGAGATGCGTTAGCAAGTGTCAGAGGTATGGGCAGCAAGCCCAAGGACAAGGCCAGGGCCATGCAGCCACACACTAGCAAGGGGGCTATTACTGCTAGTAAGCAAAAGGCTTCTCCTTTGCCAGGTAAAGAAGAGGGGAAGAGGAAGGGGGTGCAAATGGCTGTGGAGCTACTAGAGGCAGTCAAGGAGGAGGTGGGAGATTTAAAGCAGGCGCTGGTGGCCAGCCAGGTATCACCTATGGTAGACATGCCTGAGGTGGGTCCCAGTCACTTAAGGTGAGTTTTAGAGCCTTTGGAGTCACAGTCTAGTACTAACTGATATTTGATCTTGTAGGAGCCCCTTCTCTGGCACCCTCTTGCCAATGTGAGTAGATGAGCTGTAGCAGGAGGGCCTTGGTAACAAGAATACAGTGGGAAAAACCAAGAAAGGGAAGGATGGCAATGTGGGCTCCAAGTTCCTTTAGCAGTAAAAGTGGCTACCAGAGTGAAGTAGCAAAGATCCTGCTGTGCTTGAGCTGTTGCTAGGTGTGAACTGGAGGAACTTGATGCTTTGTCAGTGCATAGTTGCTAGGGTGAGTCTTCTGTTTATTTGGGAAACTGGCTTTGGACTTAGCATTTTAGTTTGATCCCCAGTAAATGACACTGCCTACACTTCACATTACAGGTGCTAATGTGCTCTGGCTGGAGGAGGGGTTGCTGCACCCTGTGGTGCCTCTTTATTCTGCTGCTGATTTGGAGCACTACAAATGCATGCTAGAGCAATGCTGAAAATGTTTGGCATGAAAAGGGAGGCAGTGAAGGCAGAGTTGGCAGCTGTATGGCACTGTACCAACATTCTGAAGTAAATGGTGACTATGCTGGGGGAGTACTTGGAGGATGTAGCAAATGCGCTAGAGTAGCAGGAAGAGAACTACATCAAGGAAGGCAACCTCTTACTCCTTTGCAACTACAGCTTGCTGCCTGACAGCCCCTAGGCACCTTGAACTATCTTTTGTTAATCATGAACATTTGGAATTATATGTAGCTATATTGTAAACTGCAGCTTTTTGTAAACAATTGAACTTTTTTCTGTAGATTCAGTTGGAGTTGTGATAAGAAAATGGCAAGAGCAATAAAAAAACATCTATAAGGTATAGTAAGAAGCAAGACTGTAAGTAATGTGAATTAAGGGACTTAGCCAACAAAAATAATTTAACAAGTTTTGAAGTTAAAGAAAACACTCAGTAGATCATCATAGCAAAAACCCCTTGGCAAAGGAAAGGCTTGTGCAAGGCAGCAAGTGTCAGTAGACACTGCCACTGCAGCTAGATATATGGGGGTGCAGCAAAAAGAATAGTATCTGTAATGTATAAAAGTAATAAGCAGCAAGAAAGTAAAGTAGGCAATATATAAAGAAATTCTTAGTGCATGTGTGTATCAATCATTCTCCTCTTTAGGTGGCAAGTCATTGTTGTCAAGAAGATTGGTTTTTTCCAATTTATGAAGCTTGTCAGTGTCAATATCAAGAACATCTAGCAGCAAGGAAATGTGTTCCCATGCTAGGTAAGGGAGTAGGTGGAAGGCAGCAACTAGTCTGTATAAAACTGATTCATCTAGTTCATAAAAGACATAAGCACCTCCACAGTTTCTGGAGATAACTACTAAGGGCCCAAGATAATGTGGGTGCATCTTTTTGTTATGTGTAGTTCCAATATTTGAATTTCTCAATAATACCAACAATCCTTAGCAGAAGTTGTAGTTGCAAATAGTGGTGCTATGGTCAGTCTCAAACCTTAACGCTACTTGGTGCCTGGCAGCAAAGACAGTTTCATGGAGGTGCACCAAGTCCTCTGCAAATCTATAGTGCACCTGGCAACCAGGTCAGTAGTAGACAGTATGCTATTTGGGGCTGGCTGAAAATATGTTACCTCAACAATGTTTGCAGAGAGAAGGGAGTAAGTACCAGTGGCTGCATAGTATGGTAAACAACCCATGCACTTATGGATGATAACTTGTTCTAACCAAAAGATTAAGTAGGTCACCTTGCTCTATTGTGATTTGTTGTCATTGACCACTTTGAAGAGTGCTTGCTACATGTCAAAGTGAGGCTTTTCAACCAAGCTGTTGGCATGTTTGTTGTATTCAGAGATGCAAATGTGGTGAAGGTTGTATTTCTTGGCAAGATAGGCAAGGGCTTTAATGATTGGGGTGCCATTGTCAGTGACTATTTCTCTTAGTGCACTCCAATAGCAGATAACATTTTCAAATAACCACTTAGTAATAGTGTCTGTATTTTTTCTTTGCAATGTCCTAAACTCTGGCCAATGAACCAAAGAACAACACCCTTGAATGACAGACTTGAAGTGGCTAGACTTGGGCATATGCATAGTATTGATATATATTTTGCTGAATAGGGGTGCAGGCATGGCAACTATAAGTGGTATGAGCAGTTGCTGTTGATGAACCCAAAATTTAGCTAAGCACTGTCTAGGTAGGCTGCGACTTAACCTTTTGGGCAAGTAGTTTTGCAAGAGTCTTGGACAGGTCCTAGAAACTTGCTATAAAATTTGAAGCCTATTGAATATAAACAAGCTATGAGTCATTAGTCACTAAGGGATATCAGCAAAAAACGCCAAAGTTTGGCAGCAAAAAGGGAGGTGCTTAGCTACACAGAGCTACTAAATCCTAGCTGTAGGTGCTAGGTGCAAAGGTTTGTAAGTGAGGCGCCAAAGGCAACATAAGGCTAGAGGTGCCTGTATAACACTGTGCAAGCTAAAAAAAGAGGTGCTAAGGAATGAATGCCAAGAGGTAGGAAGAAATGCTAGACAACTTGGAGGAGTAAAGTCACTTAGAGATCTGAACTCTGATGAAGATAGTAGGTGGAAATGTGTACAATTTCTTCTGTGTGTTATACTAACAAAAAGTAAGTATTTATACAAAATAAGGGCAGTGAACTTGTCAATGTTGCCAAGGTTATAGGCAATAATTAGAAGTAATATATGAGGAAAAAGTAAGTAGGAGACCGTGAATTATACCAAATTTGCAAAAATGAAAAAAGTCTAAAAATGGAAGCATTGGCAAGCCTTTGCCAACCATTACTTCATCAAGCTAGCTGTCACAGAAAAATGTTATCAAAGGTATGTCACCAAGAGGAGGCTAAGCTAGGCATCAGCAAACCCTGAAACAATTGATGTTTCCAAGCTGTCCATCAGATGGTTAGTGTGATATAAATGATATAGGCTGTCAATCCAGTCGAGGCTTCTAGCCTTTCATCAAACACTAGATTTGATGTATTAAAAATGGCAGAAGCTGTTAGCATAGGAGGTTGCCTACCATCTGGCAGGGGTGGCAGGCAACTAGGCAGGAGTATTGTGACTCAACACATGATACATCATATGACCTTTAGTGCATGAGAGGTGGATGTTGTCTGCAGGTTGTTAAAAACAATGGGTGGCAAAGCAGAAGTAGCACAGCAAGAGCAGAAGCATGTGACCCGGTCATGTGACTCATTGGTGGGCTGTTAATTAGTGTATTGCTGGCTGATGGCAGTCAATAAGAAAGGACCCAAAAATATTACCAAGTCCCAATGTGAGAACTATACTGAATCTTTGGCCCTTTCTGCATAGGAGTCTTTGGAAGGCTTATCACCGTGTCTGTTGAATTTGACAGAGGTGGCAAGTTTTGATATATCATGTAATGTCAGCACAAATGTGTGGCCATCAGAATTGTTCTGTGAGCATGGCATGTGTTGAAAGAGACCATGGTGGCCAAGTTCATCATGCATGGTGCAAAGGATCTGAAGGCAACTATTGGGTTTGATGACCAACTTATGTGCACCATCACAATGGCAATGCTATAAGCAATTGTCACTAAAAAAGAAGTGGGTGGCATATTGGATAAAATGGAGATACTCATTGTCTCCAAGACTAAAGGATTGCTTAAGGTCTTCCAGCCAATGTGGAACCAGTTCTAGGCAACAGTCCTTAACAGTGGCTTTGTTAGTATGCAGACAGCATCATAGGTGAAGTTGTGAGAGTCTTTCCTCAATGGCTAGAGTTCTTCCATGATTCTAACTGTTAATGACTCTTCTTGACTGTGAGCTGCTAGCTGGCAGTATAAAAAATGGTTGGAGCAGTAAATAGTTCAGGTTGGTAAGTGACAATAGAGTGTAAGAGAGAGTCAGTAGGAGATTAATGGTATGAAGTAGGCAGATGGAGAGCTGAATGATGTGTATGAATCCATAGAGTCAGTCGATCCAGTCAGCAAAGTCTTCATTGTTAGCAAGGTCAGCAGAGAGGTCACCAGGTTGTGGGGGTTGCCTAGAGAGCCCATCAGGTTCATGAAAGGTGCCTTTGACATGCACAAGTTCAAAGTGGAACATAAGAATGGCGACCACCCATTTATTCATGCTGATGAAAAGCTGTATGTCAGAATTTTGCAGCATACCTTTGATGTATCTTGTGTCCACTTCAACAATGAGGTTGTGCACACTAATTAGATACATTCTTAGCACCTGAAAAGCCCTAAAGAGTCCATAGAGTTTGAGCTTAAATTGGCTATAATGAGCTTCCCTGTTGTTAAGAGTAATAGAGCCAAAGCAGTTATAGCAATACTGGCATTATTATAGTTGTTAAGACCTTGACACAAAAAGTAACTAACAGTAAGGTATGAGGTGTATACTACCAGAATGACTGGGTCTTGCAATAGGTAGTTGATAGGTACAAGGGGCTTGGCATCTTAGAGGGCCTTGACCAAGTCTTGCTAGGCAGCAAGCTGGTCTGGGCCAAATTCAAATGGGGTATTGCACCCATGAAGTATTGAGATGGTGGCCACAATGGACAAAGTTTTTGATAAATATATGGAGGATGCTAACAGTGCCTAGAAAAGTGCATATTTCAGAGAGGTCACGGCAAGGTCCCCAGCGCTTCAAAAGGGCTAGGTGACTTTTGTTGTAAATGCAGACCTTCTAGCATGCAGAAATGACCTAGGATTTTAAAACAGGAAGTGCACAGCACAAGTTTATAACTAGAGAAGGTACCACTGCAGTATTTCATGCACTGGAGGATGCAGTTGAGGATATGAAAGAAGTCCCAGGATGCCAAGCAGATATTGGAATTGTCAGAGTGCTTAGCGGGCATGCCATCAATAAGTTGCCAATTTTTGAGACCCTTGATGCCTACATTATCAATGAAGCTGAAAACATACTGGGGGATTTCTGGCTGCAGAATAAAGATGACCTCATTGTGGAATATTGGGATGGAGTTGGTCCAGCCCATTAGTAAGGTAACTAGGCACAATACACCAAAAAGAGTCTGGAATATGGTAAGGTCACAAGAGGCAGGGTTAATAAGGTGTTCATCATAGCTAATGTAGAGGTCCAATGTGGCACCACAGATCCTGCCAGCAAAGGACTTGGCAATATGATCAAGAAAGAGTGGCACACTAGAGTGACAAATAGTGACTCTATTTAGTGGCTCTAGGCTATGAACAATACAAAAGTTACCATTTTTCTTGAGAACACAAAACCACCTAGAGTGGTAGGCACTGTTGGAAGGTTTGTAGATGCTTGCCTGGATCTTGGCACATATGATCTTACAAACCTCATCTTGCAGCCTGGCAATATGGATCTATTGTGTTTGGTCTATGGTACATAAGGGATGGTTGAAATTACTACTAGCAGAAAGAAGTCTGTGCAGAGACTGCTATGCTCAAAGTCTTCCTAAGCAAAGGCTTGATTGTGCTTGCCCATCAGGTCACTAAAAACATTGAGTTCATTGGCAGTAAGAAAGCCTGTGTTATGGTCAGCAAGGAACTGTTGGCAACATTCTGTAGTAAAGCATCCTATTAGCAAGAATGCTGGCAGATTTGGATTGAGTATGGGTAGGTCAGCAAGGAGGTCACCAAGAATTCATCTTTTTATGCAAAATTCTTCAGATATGCTGCTGACAACCAGCTTAGTTTTTAAGGCAATGAGCATGTACTTCTTTTTGACTTGAACTCCTTTCCTTTTAGGGTGGTTAGCACCAATATAAGTAGAAACACTAGTAGAATTGTTTGTAAGAGTATGAGGGGTAGTAAGTCTAAGAATAGCAGAGGAATGAGCATTAGCAAGAGTGGCAAGATATCTATTGGTAGAGGCATAGAGGGCAAATGCTTTAGACATGGTAAAGTATAAGTAGGCAAGAGATGAGTTAACAATGGTCTGGACATTTTTGGGATGTTTACTGGGGGAAGGCGCATCAGCGCTTATATTAAGAGAAGGAGAAAGTACTTCAGCATCAAGGTATGCAGTGAAAAGAATATTTACAACACCATTTTAGTGGTTATATTCAAGTGCTAGCACTACATCTCCATGATTGTTGCCACTATTCACTTCCTCATTGGCAACTAAAAAGACGCAAAGTGGTTTGTTGTGGTGGCAGAACTGGTGCTCCTTAGTATACTGTAGATTCTTGGTGCGTTGATTATAGTAGCAACCTCTTAGAAAAGTCAGCACTGTGCACCTAATGCTACTGTTGAGATCACTAATAGTAAGGGTAGTCTCATTGTTGGTAAGAGTAGCAACCACCGGGCACACCAAGATATCAAATAGTTGGCCTAGTAATAAATTGTAGATGGAGGAGCATAAGATGTGGATTTGCAAATAGAAGGTGAGGTTGCCAATGGTGCACAGCACATTCTTGGCACGACCTAGCGACCTGTCAATTGTGCTATTAGCTGATTGCATGTTTAAAACAATGGAGGGGTCATAGATCAGTCCTAGCTCTTTGGTGACCTCTGCTGCCATAGATATGATCTGGCTGCCACTATTAACAATGGCTTCCACTTCACTCTTGTTGTCAATGGTCATCATAATAGATCTTATAGCTTGAGAGCCATGTGCACAAGTCAGTATCACAGGGTCTTGTCCTGGGCCAACGGACTTGATGTAAGTTTTGACAGAGGTCAATAGAGGTGGCATTTACAAGCTGGTCAGTGGAAGGAGAGACATGGCTGGCAGCAAGGGTTGCTGGCAGGTCATCAGCACTAAATCCTAGCAAGGCATTGTCAAGGTTGTCAACTTTGGCAAAGGCCATTGCCAATGGTTGCTTAGGCATGATGGCAGTCTTTAATTGATTCCTAACATTTGGTGCAATGGAGCATGATTCCTCTACTAACAGAGTAACTGGAGTTGACATTATGCAGCTGAATACATGATTAGATTTTTCAATGTCAAAGATGGGGGCAGTAGGATAGTAGGCGCCATTAATTTGTTTATCAGGTATAGCAAAGTTTTGTTAGGTGAGGGCAGCATAGCAGTTGAGTAGGCTAGCATAGGGATGAAGAGGCAGCTGAGCAACAGAGGATTCTGGAGTGGTTGGTGTGGAGCTGGCAACTGGGGCAGCAGGAGGCAATGGTAGAGCAGCAGTAGCAGCAGCTGAACCAGACATGAGTTTGTAGTTCTTTAAAGGCTGCTTAAGCTGTTTGATTTCTACTCCATCATCAAAGACCTGATTCTTTAGTGCATTGATTTCTTATTGTAAAGAAGCAATTCATTCCTTGTGGAAAAAGGCAGGGCAGTCAGCAGCAGCATCAGTTAGCAAGACCTCATGGATGAGTTGTTGCTGGAGAGCTTGGTTGGTGGTGGTGTTGGCAGCTGCGGTTGCCAAGAAATTGGGGTTACACTTGTGCCATTCATTTACACACTCTTAGTGTAGGACTTTAGTTCAGGGCAGTTTGGAATACTAGCGCTAGTCAGCATGACAACCTTGCTATTGATGGCACAGTGGACACATCCTTGGTGAATGTACTGCTCCAAGGTGGCACAGTAGCTGCATGTCATAGTGTGACCAAGCTTGCTGCAGCAGTGGCAGAGGTTGCCAGTGCTGGAGTTATTGCTGTGAGAGGTGGTAAGACTAGCAGATATCATGGTCTCAATACATGACATGGTGTTAGTGACTGTGGTATTGATTGCGGTGTTTATTGCAGCATCTACATCTTCTCTCTTGACAGGAGCCTTGGCAGGAACTGGTGGCAAAGGGGCAATGGTAGCAGCAGGCTGCTGGCTGTTTTAGCATTTGCTGATGACTCACTTAGCCCCTGTTGGCAACATTTCTCTGATGACATTTCTCCATGACAGTCAGCTTAGTTGATTAATGGTCAGCAAAGACTTGCCGACATGGTGAACTTGTCAAAGTTGCCAAGAGCATAGGCAACAGTTAGAGATAATATATGAGGAAAAGGTAGGTAGGAAACTGTGAATTATACCAAAATTATAGAAATAAAAGAAGACCAAAAATAGAAGGCTCTATTTTGTATAAATACTTTACTTTTTTATCACACAGAAGAAATCATACACATTTCTGCCCACAACTATCTTCACCAGAGTTCAGATCTCTAAGCAACTTTACTCCTCTAAGTTGTCTTAGTGTCTCTCTCTCTTAGTGCTCATTCCTTAGTGCCTCTTCTCTTAGCCTGGAGTGCCATTTGGGCACCTCTAGTCTTACATCATCAATGCCTTGGCACCTCGCCTATAAACCTTTGCACCTAGCACCTATGGGCTAGGATTTAGTAGCTCCATGTAGCTAAGCACTTCCTCTTCCTTGCCACCTTACATTAGCATTTCTTGCTGACCTCTCTTGGTGACTGATGGTTCATAGCTTGTTAATATCCAACAGGCTTCAAATTTCATAGCAAATTTCTGGGACCTGTCTGGGACTCTTGCAAAAGTACTTGCCCAAAAGGTTAAGTTTCTGCCAACCCAGACAGCACTTAGCTCAATTTTGGGTTCATCAACACAACAATACTATGAGAGCCCCCTGAAGTGTAACAATATTTACCTACTCTATACTCTAACTCTTTTACCTTAATATTTCCACCAGGACATGGCCCACCAGACCTTCTCTTAACATACTGGTAGGGCTTACAGCTGCAATGCTTGAGCCTCTGCTGCATGCACTGCATGCATGGCACATGTAGCTGCCATGACAATGTACTATGATACTGACACAAGAATGTACTAGGGGAGTGGGTCTAAGATGGTGCCTCACTCATTCTTCACATATGGGAGGGGCATGGTATTCTTCAGCTCTTGTAGTCACTAGATAGGTGCCTGGAGTAATGTGCAATATGGCTATAGGCCCTGCACAATAAATTTGATTAAAAAAAAAAAAAAAAAAAAAAAGAACAAAGCATTGACTCAGAAACCTTCTAGTCCTTTACATCCTCTACTCATGCCAGACAGTTGGGGCAATGCAATTGCTATCAACTTTGTTGGACCACTGCAAGAGGAAGGAGGATTTAACTGCTTGCTAAGTATGATGGACCGCATCGGGTCTAACAAAGACCCCAACAATATGTTCATTTTTGAAAAAAATGTAGAGGTGTAGAATTATGTTGACCTTTTGGGGTATGGTGACTCCTCAAACATAGAAACCACCTACATTCCATGACATCGTACTTTGTTGCCACACTACATTTTTGACTATTAGGCTTTTCATTAATTCAGGCATGCTGACTGTCTACCAACTCCTGTTGTCCATGATCTTCATGGTAATCCTTGGCCAGGATCCATCCACCTCATGTTGTACTCTGTCTTCTGGCTGCCTTCCACACTGAAAGGTGGCTTCAAAAGTACATTACCATGGGAATAATAACCATGCCATGGTGTTACTGTGTTGCCTGGAAAAGTAGTGGGTGTCCTGTAATTATTTGGGTTAAAGAATTTTGTTGTGAATTTCACAAGACCAATGAGCTTATGGTCGCGAACCCCACAGAATCTTATTTATCTGGGGAGCAACTGAGACTCGCCTTGGAATCCAATCTCAAAGTTTGCTCTCTAGGTTGGATATACGGTATCTTATTATAATATATCTCAACAGTTTCTTTAGTACTCGCGACCCGTCTTTAATCACTACCCACCCTCCACTCCCTGTATTCGCCGTAAAGTCACTCAATAGCGAATCGAACACGGGACCGGCTCACTCGAGCTCTCCAAGTTTTTTCCTGGTATTAAAATTACTGAAGACGGTAAAGGCTCATTGGATCTTGTACATAAAAGTCTAGTACTTCTGAAGCATAGATAGACGTGTGGCTAAAATTATAAATAGCACGTGCAAGTCATCAAATTCTGCTTGATCGGATATCATTGATGTATGGAAAGACACTTGTCCTGAAATTTGAAATTTTAAGCATGTTCCGGAATATGTTCAGACGATAGATTATATAACTGTCGGCTTCCGATCGCAACGTCATGGCGGACAGTGAATCCTGGATATATGATCTGTGTCTCTGCTCCAACCCAAAATTATCGTTACATTGGTCTACGAACAGAGGAAGGCTCCCGCCTTGAGGTACAAAGTCAGCGCTCAGTACTCGCCGTCATGTCCCCTTTATCTGTCCGCGACAACTCCGTTCTCAGAGGTGCGTCAACTGATCACGACACCTTTGGCAGTCTCGATTTAAAAAGGAGGTCTACGCGTCAATCAAAATGACAGTGGTTTCTTTTCGTTATCGTTTCAGTGAAAATAAGGAAATGAAACCTTCTTTGTCATCAGACGTGTTTGAACCATCCTTTCTCATGCATCTACGTCTTCTCAGAACATTGCTCACTTCGTTTATGAAATCCTTTAGAGCCACATCATGGTCTCGTAGCTTCGTCTGTTCGTGAGACAGGTACGAAGTATTTTTTTTTCTTTTCCACTGATGTATCCTGACCATGTCTAGCTGTGACAGACGCTCAAAACGGAAGCTTAGGTCGTCCTCCTTGCCTCACTGAACAAAGTCAGCCAGAAGGTCTACGTGTAGCTATGTCTCATACTTTCTCCGGGGCTCCACCACCTAATAGGCCTTTGACGTCACTCTCAATGCAGTTCTTACCACCTCGTAATCCAGCATACGATGCTGCGCAAATTCCAGGATATCCTGCCGCAGTTTCATCCTCTTTCCCTTTCGGCACTCTCCATGATCGTAATTTCGACATGCAATATCCACGCCAACACGTAAATACAGAACCCTACTCTCATCCTCCAGATATCTCTAGCAGTGTTTTGAACCACAATGTTCACGCCAATCTTCCGACCATTGAACAGATTGCAGATCCTCCTCAATCCACACAATCCAACCCTAATCAATGCCCCAATGTTCTCTATCCAGTTCCCAACCTACCTCATCAATTCCCGCAAACATTAGATTCAGGAGGGTTCGCCTCCACCGGTCCTTTTCGATATGTGAATTGCCCGCCCTACCCACCTCCGCAAGGATACTTTCCATATCCTCTGGCGTTTACACCATACTCTGCTCCACCATATCACCAGCCGCAAACACCGGCTGATAGGCGAGCAAGTTGGTCTACTCCTTATCACGCAAACCAACAATTTGACGTTACTGCGGGATATAGTAATTCTCAGGTTCCATATTCAATGTATCCCCAAAGAAATCCTACTCCCGCATCCGTTCCTTCTCCAGTTAAAAACCCACTTGATTCAACGATATCATCATATCTACCATCGCCCGCCGAACAACGCCTCGATACTGGACCTACCCAAGGTGGCAAGGAATCACTAGTCCGCCGCTCTTATCATCCCAACCCTCCAGCATATCACCTGCAATGGGTGATGTGGGTTGGAAATATACCGGCGTATGCAACTTACGATGAGTTGTGGCGCTTCTTTACGTCATTTTCGGAAGGTACTCGGGATGCCCCCGCGCAGGGAGGTGTGCTGTCGATTTTCCCCATTTCTCGTACAAATTGTGCGTTCGTCAATTATCAGGCAGAAGCCGACTTGATTGCGGCCATCAAACATTTCAACGGGCATCCACTGCGTCCAGGAGATCCGCGATGCCCGAAGCTTGTGTGTCGAATTCGGAGAACCGACGATGATCTAAAAGCTGGAGTTGGCGGACAGAGAGGTATGGGTATGCACGCACACTGGATCAAGGAACATGCAGCGAGAGTCTTAAAAGGGCAAGTTACATCGTCATTAGAGGCGTCTATGGATGTTTTGCCCAAGATATCCATCTCCAATCATGACGACTTTAATGTGTCTACATCAAGAACAATCTCGAGCTCAACCTCGTCGACTACTTCAAGCTTATTAGCTCGTTTCTATCCTCAACGCTACTTCATCCTCAAGTCACTGAGCCAAGTAATCTGCGGTTTCTACCATCTATCGACAACGCTGACGTTCTGTATAGTTTGATCTGGATGTGAGCAAGGAAGAAGGCTTATGGGCAACGCAGAAACATAATGAAGGGATTTTGAACCAGGCTTTTCGTACGAGCAAGGACGTTTTTCTAATTTTCAGTGTCAACAAGAGTGGAGAGTTCTATGGATATGCCAAGTAGAACATACTGCCGCCATCTCTTGCCATGCAGTCTAACACCGTCATAGGATGACTGGATCGTCACGTTCCCTTTCGCGCAAAGAGAGGAAACTTGCCTTCGATGCTCCGGCTGAAGACAGTCAGCATCATCATTTCCTCTCGCCTAGCCCGAACCGTCTAGTAGACGAGTCTCCCCTTCCAATGGATACGAACACTGCGGTAAATGGGGCAGGACATACAATCCTTTCTCCTGCTATTGAAAACGTAGTTTCGGCCCCCGCACAACTTGAGACCGATCAAGAACAGATGACTACGCGGTCTTCATCTGCAAGACATAGTCTCGACCATCGTCTGGTTTTTCCATCGATCTTCCATATGTCCCAGAGGTTTGAATTGGATCCTCTGGCCCCAGTGCGAGCCATACGGTCTAAGCCAGGAGATAGTCAAGTATCAGCGGTTGAGGTTGGTGCGTCAAGCGATGGGAATAAGTACCGGGGTCGGGCGGAGGGTAATGGCGGCGGAGAGGAAAGTGAGAAAAGTGTTTGGGGTGGGTCGTTCAAGATACAGTGGCTTTCCACGGAGAAAATATCGTTTCAAAAGACAAAGCATCTACGCAATCCGTGGAACCATGATAGGGAAGTGAAGGTGTCGAGAGATGGGACAGAGTTGGAGCCGGATGTTGGACATAGGCTTATAGAGCAATGGGCTGTATTGGCGAAAGGTCGGTAGCCTGCATGAGCTGCTACCAAGGCGACCGACTGTCGAACCGACCCTCCTAGTGAAGACGTGTGAATTGCTGAGCACTCTTCGGTTTGAATAACATTGTCTGCCATGATATGATCTGAGAAAGATGGAGATGAAAACATCTTCGGGACTTGAAGCCTGAGAGTGGTTCAGCAATCGGCAGAGAACCTTGCGTGCAATTGCCCAAGACTACTGTACCATGGCGTCCCTCCCAGTTTCATTGCCGTCCCCGCCTCCCGAATTTATCTGGTGAAACGGATTATGGGGAAACAGCTCTACGGTTTATTACTAAGCCCTCCGCGACTCTACGACCGAGATTGACCGCCTGCTAAAGGAAGGCGATCAATAACGAGAGATTTAATACGCACGCCGCGGGAGTAAGGTGAAAATAGGTAGATGTGCTATGATACAGGCGTCTAACATGTGTTGCGCCTCCAGATGAATCACGAGGATGGTGAGGGGCATACGAGGCCAGTTAAAGTATGGACAGAGTATCGATCGTCCTCTGTTCACCGTCATACCTCGATGAATTAAAGATGTAGGGTCAGCGATTCTGAGTGATAGTAAATGTACGTCTGCTGATTTCTCATATATCAAGCAAGTTGATTTTTCACCTTAGCCGTGGACTAAGGAGTAATGTTGATTTTACCCTCGCTGGCCCATTTTGACGTTTGCAGGTCGTGAATTCTGAATGAAATCAGCAATGAATAGCAACAGCTGGACAAAGAATAAATGAACGTAGCGGATACAGGAATATGACATCAATAGACGATGTCCATAGCTCCTTATCCGATTTTTGGATGACAGACAAGCTAAGCGGAGAACTGTCAACAGATTTCCACTGTGGCTAGAAATGAAAACCCAGTGATAGAGAAGAATCCGAGACAGAAAGCAGCGATCAGAATAAGTGTCAGCCATCCCCAGAAGTCCAGTCCGGTTCTGTGCAGACTCAAGTCAATGACACATGATTACGTCGGCACCTCCAGACTATGATATATGTACAGTAGACCAAGAAAGGATCCACAATCTGGTATGTACATGTTTGCACTTGTCAACCAACCTTTTTGTGGGCCAACCGCCAGCTGGAGTCTCAGAATGTTAACAAATGTGATTATTTAAGTATGGATGGTTCGAAGTATTCATGCATTGGGACCGCTTCTGTTGGTCGCGAAGACATCGTTTCCTAGATGGTGAGACAAGGACAACAATACTTGGAGATCGAGGTTTTGGGCGCTAAACTTGAGTCAGGTTAGGACATTCTCGAAAATCAGGTCGCGACACGTGTTCGACGCGTTTGTGCCTTTCACTGGTGATCTTTTTTGCCGAGCATGGTTTTCAAAACACACAAAAAGATTGCGGAAACGTACCCCTCCTGTGTGGGTCCTTCCATAATGTAAACCCATCTCGTTCAGGACTGGCGTGATAATGCACGCTCATGCATGTATGGCCAAAGCAAGCCGCTTGACTCCCTTGTTGTGTTCCCGATCATCAGGCTATTTTATCTACCATCCTTTGCGGATGCATCTTGGCGTCTCTTTTCTCTCTCTCTTTCTTGCCCCATCAATTGGCGCAGGCTCCGTCTTCCCCGCATTGATCTCGCCCTGAAAACACCGCGTGCGGCGAATTCGCCCCGGTTGTAACATAAAAACTCTCAAAATCCTTGACTCGTTTCCGCCTGGCATACGCCATGGCCACACCGACATCTCTACTCTCCCTCGCTATACCCTTTCTAGCCGTTTTGGTTTCGGGCCAGACAGCAACTTCTATACCCACCCCAGGACAGCCAACACGCGTTGGAGTACTCGGTCAATTCGAGATCATCGGCGAGAGTCTAGTCAGCGCACAACAAGTGAGCGGGATCGTCGAGATATTAGGCGGGTACTCATACGCCTACGTAGTTATTCCTAGGCACGGAGAACAACGTTTTTCTTGTGGACAAGGTCGAGAACAACCCGACAAGAATTGACGGGCATCCTACATGGGCATCAGGTATTTTGTGCTCAGATTTCTTAGATCGCCTCTACTGATAATGCAAAGGATGGTCCCTCGACTCGGATGCACAACGTCCAATGGACGCCATGACAAACTCATTTTGTGCTGTACGATCGCTTGTCTTGATCTCTTGTAATGAACTGATTTTACCTCAGGGAGGAAACGTGATGGGTAACGGGACATGGGTCAACGTTGGTGGGAATCAGGCCGTCACATATGGAGGTGCAGCTGCCGCGAGCCAGAATGGCGGAGGGCCATATGACGATCCAGATGGCAGGCAATCGTGAGTCCTCAGCACTAATTCGATGCGCGTTTGACTAATATGCCATTGACCTCCTCTGATGAAGAATACGGTACCTACAATTGCAATAATCGTGGAGTGTTCATCTCACCCACTTCACGAACAGCCTTCTGACACCTTGCGACAATGGCAAATGCGACTGGTCATTATCACCAGCTTCAACCGACCAGCGATGGTATCCCACCGTGTAAGTAATTCTTCTTCCAAGGAGCCATTACTGATTCGTCGTTTTACCATGTGTAGAGAAACGTTAGAAGACGGCAGTCTCATCATTGTATGTGATGTCGGAAATCAATCACATTCTGACGTCATACTCACTCCCTCCTTCCCAGCTCGGTGGCTGCAGAAATGGAGGATACGTGAATAGCGCTAATCAAGACAATCCCACCTATGAGTTCTTCCCACCGAAAGGTGCACCTATTACATCGCCCATTCTCCAACGCACACTACCTGCCAACCTATTCCCACTCACATGGCTTCTTCCTTCTGGCCGTCTTTTAATTCAGAGTAATTGGGAAACAGTGTTATATGACTACGGAAAACAAAAAGAGACACCTCTAGACGACATACCCGACGCCGTGCGCGTGTACCCAGCAAGCGCGGGAACGGCGATGCTGCCACTTACTCCAGCGAACAACTGGACAGCCACAATCCTCTTCTGTGGCGGTTCTAAAGTGAAAACGAATCAGTAAACTCCTGTTTTCTGTCGCCTCGGACGTCAGCTGACGGGTATGATTGCTTACTTACAGATGGCTCGATCCTGACTGGATTATTCCTCAATACCCGGCGTCGACCTCATGCGTTCGCATCACCCCTGATATCTCCAAGTCGTATGTACATGATGACCCGCTCCTTGAGCAGCGGTCGATGGGAAACCTTATATTCCTCCCCGATGGTAAAATTCTGTGTTTGAACGGCGCGAAGATGGGCACGGCAGGTTACGGAAACCAGTCATGGGCTATTGGCATGTCATATGCGGATTCTCCAGTGCTAGCGCCTGCGATATATGACCCAGCAGCGCCTTCTGGAAAACGCTGGTCGCGCGACGGCCTTGGCACTAGCAAGATACCCCGGATGTACCACTCCTCCGCTGTGTTATTGCCTGATGGTGAGTGTTCAGTCGTTTACGCGTCTATCAGCTCTGACATCGATCGACACGCAGGTTCGGTGTTTGTATCGGGATCCAACCCAAATTCCGATTACAATGTCGGACCGGACATCAAGTATCCAACCGAGTACCGCACAGAACGGTTCTATCCTTCATATTATAACTCGCGACGCCCTCAGCCTGTCGGGATTCCTTCTCAGCTGGGCTATGGAGGTCCAAGTTTCGCTATCTCCCTTGACTCGGATGATCTCTTTGGGGATGTGAACAATGTCAGGAACGCGACCGTGGTTGTCATCCGCCCCGGGTTTTCTACTCATTCCATGGTGAGAATTGTACCTTCCATGTGAGGGCCATCGTCTTATAACATCCGCTCAGAACATGGGCCAACGGTTTGTGCAGCTCGAGAACACATACATAGGCTATGCTTCAAACAACACAGCTGTTCTCCACGTGAGCCAGGTTCCACCGAACCCTGCCATTTTAGCCCCGGGTCCCGCACTTGCCTTTGTTGTCGTCAATGGCGTGCCATCCGTGGGTGTGCAGGTTATGGTTGGCTCAGGAAACCTCGGAAAACAGGATATCTTACCTATCGGAGACCTTCCTGAGTCGAATGTGGCACCAGGGGACATTGCACCCGCGAAGATGCATAGTGGGTCACACAGAGTCGGGCAGCGACCGCAATTGGTATTGTGTGTGATTGCTTTGCTCGGTTGGGTCGTTGGAATATGAGGTGTTAATCAGTTCTCGGGTTTCAATTTCAGACATGACGGGGTAAGTATCCCCCCGCTTCCTTTCGATTTTAAGGGATGGGACATGAACACACTACTACTTTTACGGATTGCTTGCTTTTTTTTTTAATCGGACTTCTCAGCTGCAGGGGACATTACTATAAAGAAAGTACTATGCTCAGCTAAAGTATGTATATAGAATAATCAGGATTGCCAAGCATGTATCACTCCATGACTGCTTCGGAAGAGTTAAATGGGCCGCTCCGATCAAATAACCAGGTTACTTAACCTCGGAAGCGTCGCCGATCAGCGTGCATTTGACCACAATCATTATCGTCTTTAGCGTGCTCTGGACCCTTGCGATGCCACCAGCGTTGAGATCTGTTGAGATTGGCCGGCCAGCGTTCAACAGGGATTTTACTAATGCTGTTGTTACCCCGACAGAACCTTTGACGCCAACCGTCGCGACTCCTGTGCCTCGGCCAAAGACCACAACGATGCATGTTAAACGAGTAACGCTAACTTCAAAGAAAAACTGGTGGATGGGTGAGTTCCATACTTTTCTTACCTTTGTATATGCAGTGGTTTTGAGTGATAACACAGTGGAGATGGATGAGGAGGAAGAAAAGAACACAATGCTTGTAAATGAAGAGACTGGAAGTGTGGACCGAAAAATGCACTATATGCATGGAGCCGACGAACAGAACCATGATACCAAACGCTCAGAATCACCACCGCCGTCGCCGATCTACAATCCTCCACGACATCCAACGTCCATCTTCTCGTTTCCCACTCCCACAGCGTATAGCGCGCCACCGAACTCAACAGCGAGTATGACCCCATGTGCGCGTGGCTCAGCATCTGAACTCTTCAAGTGCGTCGTAAAAAAGCCCGATGTTGTCCAGCTTGAGATCAACGGCGAAATGCATTCTAACGCCTCAGACGTGACAGTTCAGTTTCTGGCTGAGCTTCGCGTTTACACGACTCTATCACACCACCGTAATATCTGTGCTTTTCTGGGCTCGCTGGAGAATGTTGGCATGGTCCTCGAATATCTCGACGGTCGTACTCTGTATGATGTTATCGTTGCTCGCCCGCCTCTAACTGAAGTCCAGAAAATCGATTACCATAATCAGCTTTTAGATGGCCTTACCCACCTTCACTCATACGGTCTATCGCATGGTGATCTATCCCTCCTGAATGTCCAAGTTATTTCCCCGGGAGACACGATCAAATTGCTCGACTTTGGGCGTTCTGTGTCTGCAGACTCCCTATATCGTGCTCCAGATGACGAGCCGGTAGATCCTTTTGATGAGCTCCATCGCAAAGCGTCTGCATCTACTACACCAAACAAGTTTCCTGCGCCCAAGGTCGAGCAGATTCACCCTGGTACGCGCCCTTTCTCAGCACCTGAGATTTTGCGCGGGGAATGCCAGGACGCACGTCTTGCAGACGCATATAGTTTTGGCATGATCTTGGTATGTCTTGATCGGTGCGAAAGCGTGGACGTGAAGCCATGGGAGCAACGCGCAGATCAGCTTCCTTTGGGCTTCTTCAAGGGATGCGAGCTATTTGAGCAACGAGAGAGAGAGTATTTGAGGAAGTGTACCGAGGGTAGGAGGAAGTTGAAGAAAGAGGACATGCTTCATACACCATCCGTCAACATGGATTTGGACACTTAGTCTGACCTACAGTACATCGCCTGTCTATCAACTATATCTTGCATTCTATGCACTTACGATACCCCACATGTCATTCCGCTGTCACATCGTACGGAAGTTTGCTTGCTGTATAAATCATCATTGTAGCCACTATCATCAATTACGTTTTACAAGATTTTTGAATATCATTCACATGGAACAAAACGCGGCCGGTTAGAGTACGGTTAATCAAATGTAGTTACTACGGCAAGCACCGGACTGAGGCTTCGAGTCGTTCAAGTTTTGTCGCACACCTTTCCCATTCACGCTCAAATAGTCATTCACTACGTACCCATGTGGAAAACTAAAGGGGTGAATCACAGTATCCACGAGCCCTGCGACATCCAAGCTTCCCAAGAAAGTCTTCGTGGCCTCAGTTGCATGATTTCTATTGCACTTGATGATCACGTACGTCTCCAGTGGACTGACCCGGCAAAGCATGGCATGCTCCTTGGTTTTGACTGAGCTCTGGCATATTCTATGTATTATATGCAAAACTGTGCATGCTGATCATCCGCATGATTCGCTAGAATCACCTTAAAATTACACTCAGGTTATCATTCTGGTCGCCCGTTATTGTAGTAGAAAATGCGGCCGGACCCTCCGTTGCCACATGCATTTTATAAATGCGGCTGAAATATACTCGTAATTAACCCGAGTCTCATAGTTTCCAACAATCAGCGCGTCTGCTGTGCACTAACAACTGTAACATCTCTGGGCTTGTAATAGTTAAGCTGTCAGGGTGGGCAAGAGTCTATTTCGAGTCCTTCCATAGTGCACATTTCACACGACAGATTCTGCGACGGTTAGCTGGTATCTCTATGCTTTCTCTCAAGATTCATGCATTTCAATTGTGATCTGACTCCTCATGTCCCGTTGGTCGGTAATATGACCATGAAGTCGACAAAGTAGCGCACGTGAGCCTGGTCAGCGGTGCGCCACCCTGAGCTAACAAATGACGTATGAGTTTCAAGGCGGGATATATTATTTAGTCGAGTCAATTAAAAAATGATAATCAACGAAAGTCATCGTACACAATGTCAGGCACGCACGACATCCTCGCTGCTGAACGGGCAGCCGCTGAAGCAAACAAACAGTCTAATCAAGGCATATGGCAAGGGCAGGCAGGAGGTACGACAAGTTCGTTCCAGTTTTTGCGAAAAGGCTAACGTTACCGTGTAGGCCAGACGTCTCAGGCAGCTCCAATCGCCACAGACACAGTAATTGATAAAGAGGCTTCCAGCGGCCTTGATACTGGCCGCACAAATGCTCGAGACACACTGAGCGGCGCCACATCACCTGACGTTCACGTTGGTCTCGGTCACGCTCACTCTGGCCAGTCTTGAATGGCAGGCAAGGGCGCAAGCGTGATACATATTCATTACCAAGAGCTGAGATGGAGAACTGCGACCATATGAAAAGAAGAGTTTGTTACATAACGCCACGAGGCAAAACCTTAGCAGAAACTATTCATGATTATGTAATTTTAACGCGTGTTTAATTCTCTAAATTTTATCAATTGTTTAACGTGCCAGGCCAGAGCTCGAGACTATGACTTTGCCTGCCCTTGCAAGTGTGTGGTGCACAGAAACGACAAGCGTTTACGACGTTTCTCTGACCTTTGTGCATCTTCTGGGCGCAAAACCGATCGATCGATCACCAGAGACGGAACGCGGAGTCAAGCAAGGAATGTTCAAGAGAAGCAGCAGATTAAGAATGTACTGTTGTCGTAGAAATTTCCAGACAGCGCCATAGATCTCGTGGATTGTGGAAAAATGAGGGAATAGTAAACAACAA
The DNA here is from genome assembly GCA_017657235.1 of Termitomyces sp. T73sscA. Lineage (NCBI taxonomy): Eukaryota > Fungi > Basidiomycota > Agaricomycetes > Agaricales > Lyophyllaceae > Termitomyces > Termitomyces sp. T73sscA. The sequence continues at coordinate 43,729 of JAGGAP010000130.1, read as the reverse complement.
TTAATTTGGAGCGGAACAAACAAATTTGGACATAGCCCTTTGTTTTTACCACCATCAGGCGCGGAGGATGAGTATCGTTTCCTCATACATATCGTCGCGCGCGCCTGTCTTCAGGATCAATGTACAGGTTTCTACCTTCATGGACCACATCCTTGCCATCGTCGCTGGTCTCGGCGTTCGCATTGTTATTGACCTGGTAGGCTACGAGAACCACAGATTCACAGGCTCACTCGTTGGGCTATGGGAAGGAGTCGTAGTCCAGCATTTCATCAAGAAGGCCCCTAAATCGTTTGATCCATACGTTGCCTATGGTGTCCGCGTCTTCATCGACTTTCTTTTCACGGAAAGCCTTATCCGCCTTGTCCTGACCTTGTTGTTTACGGGGATGGGCATCATACTTGCGGACATAGCGCCCAGAGTCTGGGCTGATACCGGTTTGAGGCGTTCCTGGAGACATTTACGTCGAGATCTCTATATTCTCGTCCATTCGACACTCTCAGTTCCCTATTTCGATCGTCCTCGCACCGTGCGCTTCTCGCCTTCTCAAGCACCTTCGATCATTACCTCAGTGCCTCCTTCTCCATCTCTAATCACGGCCACTACCCAGGCGCACAAAATATTCGCTCCACGCAAGCGCCCGGTCCCGGGCTATTTCCCAGATAACGTGTCCGAAACTGACACTGACCTGAGCGTCCGCAGTCCAGCTTCAGAATACTCTACTTTGCTCATACGTGACCGCCGTCCTACTGTCCAGACGGATTCAGAGCCTTCGTACGACCTTGATGAAGGCAACCGGTCTTCTTCTGACTCGGGAACATCCACTCCCATATTGACTGAAGCCGATATACCAAATTTGCCAAACATCGAGGATGAGGATGTTGCACGGGAGGTTGTACTGGAAGACCATAAGGACGAAAATACACCTCGACCGCTATTCATCAACCTACCCCCCACGCCTTCGGATACCACATACCCAGTACGGCTCAATACTGACGAGCCTCGCGAAATCCTGCCTCCGTCAGCCAGCCTCCCGCATATTCCTGATGATGACGAAGACTGGGAGGATATTAGTCGACGTGAAGCCCAAGCGACACCTCCATTTGAGGATAAATCCACGAGCCCTTTGCTTATCGAACCACGACTCTTTTCATCTGGTGACCAACTAGTGGCAAGTGCGCCTCTATCAGCTAAGCCACCACCTGCGGATGTTCCAATGGGTAACGCACAACAACTCACGCTTGAACTCGATCCTTGTACAGAACAACTATCACATACTCCAGTTGACGGGGAGCTGACAACCACTGGATCCAAGCCGCCACTTGCCAACAATAATGAGAACGACTTTGAACTTCTGACAGACTTCAACGCTTCCATTACCGATCCCATTGCACAAAATTGTGGCGCTCGAACGCCGTCCAGTGCGCAGTTCACATCTGGCACTTTGGGTTCGATATGGGGCTCAAATCCAGTCGCAGGTGGCTCTGGCAGTACTATCTGGGGCTCAAATCCAGTCGCAGGTGGCTCTGGCGGTAATATCTGGGGTGATGCGAAGGACAAACAGGGAGGTGCTGCAAGCAATGCGTTTGATGTCAGCACAGTTGCAACAGATCCTTTCAAACAGTCTGCCGATAGACAGCATGCTAGCGCTGAGGAGACCGGCGAAAACCAGGATTCAGGCACAACTCTGGAAGCGGATGCATCGACTCATGCGCGTACCACAGAAACCCCTACGATCAAGACGACACTTGCTCAACCAGACGCTACAGCATCTGGACCATCAGTAACTGAGCAAAATGGCCAGGACCACACGTTATCCGTCTCTCAACCAGAGGCCACAACGTCTCAATCAGCGCCAGGCATTGATTCTGCCTCGAGTGAACCAACGGGAACAGGACCTTCAAATACTCAACAAGATCTTCTTGACTCTGCAGGCAAAAAAGTCGTTACAGTTCAATCATCTTCAACTCAGGAAACGAGTGAAGACAGTAGTGAACCCATTACCGCAGGCGAGAGCAGCAAAGCTGTAACTTTGACTACTCCTGTCATTGATGAAGAACCTTTCCCGGAGAAGAATTGCGATCGGCTCGACAAGGCGCTTGAATTAAGGATGGAAATTGTACGAATCGAAAAAGTACTCAACAAAACGAAGCGCGATCTGGTATGGCCATCTTCTGCTACCTCCAGAGCCGAGGTTTCGGCTGAGTCGGAGAAGGAAGAGAAAAACTTGAGATCCTTGAAAGCGAAAGCCGAGCGGTGGTACAGCATTGGTGCGTACCCTGGTAATGTTGTTTTTAATACATTTAATGCTCATTTTATGTTCTAGTATCTGAATCGAGTAAAGAACCACCTACTAGCGTGGACTTGTCCGAAGCGGAACCAGAAGTATTTATGAGCAGTGCTCAGATTGCCATTATTTCCTGCCTCCTAAAGAATATTCAGAAACTGGTCATTATTATTGGATCCACTGACGAAAAGAAAGGCAAGGGTCGCAAAGTCGCACTTAGTACCAGACTTGACAGGTTAGTCCGCAAAGGATGCACTCTCCCATCGCTTACATCCTGCATGTAGACTAAAGTTGGCCGACCGTGCATATGTCATTGGTAACAAAGAGATCACCATCACTCTCCCAACTTCCAAGTGTTGAACGACTCCTCATGTTTCTCCTCCAAAGCGACACCCTTTGCAAGCCCACTTCACTCACGACCGAAATGACCTCGACCATCCTCAAAACGTTGTTTGTTTTGGAATGTACAGTCCGCATGTAACCCTATCTTTTGTGTAATGTATACATGTAGTGCCATAACCTTTTTTTTACTCTGACAATACTGCGCATGTTATATTTCATACCCACTATATTGGTTCTATCTGACCCACTTTCACCTCAACGTGCCTGTGAGAATCCGCCGGTGGATAAACTTGCTGGGAGATTACCAAGACAGTCGTCCGCTGCAGCCTTATCCGCAGTGAGCGTGATGATGATCTGTCCACCCACGCGGAAAGTATCGTAGAAATCAAAGTGGCACCGCGATGCCGTGGGCACACCATTGATGGTTATGTTCTGTACATAGACGGATGTGCCAGACGGGATGGTTCTTTGCACGGACTTGACGTCGTAATTCAGTGTGGTGATAGTGGTACTGACATTGAGGAAGGCATTGTGGATTGTATACTTGGGAATGAAGGGGGAAAGGACGAGGAACTCTGTAGTCGAGGGAACTAGCAGCGACAATAAGTAACTTGAGGAATGCACGTAGTTTAAAAATGCACGATTACCTGGGTAAAGTCCAAGAAGGTGGAAAGTGAGAAGAGATGCCATAGCAGCTTGGTCGTCATTTCCAGGTAGTCCAGCGGCAGCTATTTTCATGAACAATACATATGATTCTACGAAATAGATACTGACTTATATCAAAGTTTTTGAAAACGACGTCTCGAACACGATCAACTGATAGAGTGGGGTGGTTGGCATAATGGTATCCAATCGGTGTCTGCATTGGGATAGGATGATTTAAATTCCAACAACCAAAGAGATGGTACTGACTTGAAAAGACGGTTCGTTTCCAGCAAGGTAATATCCAGCCTCACAATTGTAAGTCTCGAGGCTGAGGTGATACAGTTCTTGTTCACCTACATTAAAAAAATGTTCGAGGCGTTTTACAAAAGTGTCCTGTAAACATTTTTAAGCCATATCAAACGAGTAATACGAACTCTGCCCACGTTGCTGCCCATAAGGTCGATCAAATGTGCAGTGTCGTGAGGAGCAAACCTTGGTTAAGTTTCAACACGAGCAAGACTTATAGGTCTATCAATGTACACACCAGCTGTATTCCCAAGAAGACGACTCGTAAAATCCAACCTCATTATTACTCTGCAGAGAGCAAGCTCGCGAAGAATTCTTGTCATTTGGTGAACAATCAACTGGATCAGTGAACGCAAACGAGCCGTTTGCGAATCGTTTCTGCATGAAGCCTATTGCGAACATTTAATGAAATAGGTCGTATCATATCCGAACATGAAATACCTTCGAAACCGTCACTCTCGACACTGGGATCCCAAACATTCCGATAGAACTAAGCACGAAGTTCACCAGTGGACCTTGAAAAATCAATGGGGAAGGCGCACCAGTGAACGATTGGTGTACCTCTCCATATCGTCAGTTTTTCCAAGTAGTTGAGCCACCTGACGAATTCCGAAATCTTCAAAAGCATACTGTGAAGGGTTTCAAGATTACTTGGAACCATAAAGTTGGGCTGCACTCACCTCGAGCGTTCGGCTTCCTTCTCTCGTTTGTCTACCTGTGCTGGACACATCAAGAACTCCAAATGGAACATAACCAAATTGCCTGGGCGTGCCGCTGTGAGTAGTTTTGTTTTACAATACATGGCACGGAGATGTTACTTGTAAACATTGACTTGTCTGCCTTCGATATTCCATTCGGGTGGATTGAGATCGCCGTCAGTCAACAGCGCGGAATATAGTTCGTTCAAATCAATGCCTAAACGCTGCGCTTCGTTGTGATAGTTTACAGCAAAGTGAGAGACAATTATATCGCCGCTCGAGCCTGGATATTTCTCAGAAATGGTACATATCAGTAAAGCCTATGAAATGCTGACCTCCCTGAGTCCAGCCTGGCAAGTTATTGGCGCGGCATTCCGGCATCCATCCATTCTTCCGCCAACCATCGATATAGCTGTCAACGATTTGTGCGTACTCGACGGGTGAGTGAAGGGCCATCAATGGATAGAAAGTTCTGAACTACAGATACAGCGATTATATTCAGTCAAATATATAGGACTGGAATAGAAATTGCTCACTGTGTCCCAACTGGCAACGAGAACAGCTAAATAAATGCTACTAATCAAGACGGCAACGACACGCACCTGCAATACAAAGAATCAAAGTAAAACGAAGTGGTGTTTTCAAACACACCCTGCGTTTCTCCAGTTGCATTGTTCTGCGCATAGCAATCAGCTGCAGTTTCTAATCCAAGGCATTGAAGACACATGCCGGAGTCAACGATGCGCGATAGAGCGACGAATACAGCAACTCTGTAACATTTTGCGGCGTATTTGCGATATCGATCTCGACTTTACTGAGCATCTCCTGCCATTGTGCTTTCGCATTAGCCTGAATCTGCTCGAACGTCGCATCTCCAACTTCACTCTCCGCATTGGCGCATGCCTGGTCAGCAGATACAAAGGAAACTCCTACACGGAGCATGATTTCCGGCGTCGCCGACTGGTTAACGTTGTAAGAGAAAAGAGCGCCTGATTGATAAACGCCGCCAATAAGGTTGATGCTAAGGTTTAAGTGAGTCTGACCGAGCCCTTTCGCGTCCAAACCGAAACTGTTGGCACCAGTGTTAAGTTATATGGCGCAGATCAACCATGAAATAAGCCCATACTTGTCTCCTGTCCATACACCATATTCATCTAGTTTCTGTTTACCTCCGTTCAAAAGGTCGTAGCACGCGAAGGCCTGGTATGTGAACCTCCCGGGGCCAAAACTGTTACACAAACGTTCACACAAGAAATGAAAGCCATTTGGCGCATGATGATGTACCTTGACCCCCATCGTCCGCCGATGGTAATTCTCCCCTTGCCTGGGTCTATATCCATTGTGCCGCCAGCAAAAGACACAGGAAGATCGTTCGCAAGGTCAAGAACGAAGTACGGCTTGGAACCAACTGGGAACGTGAACCTCTCCAACCCGGCGCGCCGAGTGGGTGTTGCCTCCATCAAAATGTCGTTGTCCAGCGTTTGCGCAAAGTACCCAGGAGATGCATCTGTCGATGAAGATGAACTAGCAAGCAATTGCTATCATCTAAATGCTTCTTACCATCTGTATTGAGTTTACGAAGTCGTTGTCGGGCAGCGAGTCTTGTTGTGCACGTGTCGAATCCCTGGGGGCATAAAATAGGCATTACCTCAAAATTTCCGTACGTGCCTAAGTTACAAACCTCTATAAGTTTTGGTAGTGGAGGGATTTATGTAGTGCTCACCAAGCGAAGATCCAGTCCCACTATCATGAAGAGGGCTGATGCCACGAATGAACATAGTTGGATCAGCAACGTATCCTGTGCAACCTTGATGAGTCTTTGAAAGGAGTCGCAAAAAGGGACAAAAGTACCCGCAGGTGCATATCCAGTAAGGTCCGTTGAGAATTTCACCTAGAATATTCGGTTCTACATATATCGATCGATAACTTCGACAAAATCCTCACCATTCCGAACGGCAGAGACGCGCCAGGACTGAAATGATAGTGAACCTCCTCACCCCCTCATACAACTGCAGGGGTGGGATAACGTACCATACATCTCCATCGTTGTCTGAATGCCAATTTAAATCAAATTCAAACAAGCTGGGAAAATCTCAAGAAAAGCCGCTGACCTGTCCCAATGAAGGGGTTGACGAATGCAGTGTAATCTGGATTAGATTCGTGAGCAGCTGCTTGGATAGCTGCCGAAATTCTTTTTTGCACATCAGGAGAAGGTTGAGCTGAGACCCACAACACTAAAGACAACGCTAATGCTGCCGAAGTGCGAGAGGAACGCATAGCGAGTAGGGGCTGAAATCGTGTCTTTTCTTGTCAGCCCCTTATCAATGTCTTCAAAAGAACCCCCGGCGAGAAGCACATGGAAGATGTCAACCGAGCCGAATTTTGACTCGTGTTTCAGCGAGCGCATAATGAGGCTGTAAGTCAGCCACCCGGAGCTGGGACAAAAAATGGATGTGGCCCGGAGGGCGGCGCGGTTTCGAAGTCCACACCTGGTATCTCGTGATCACTTTGCATAGTATTCAAGGCATACCTACATGTGCTCGATGAGCCAGAAAATATGCCTGTGAGAGGGCTAGCATGTACGAAATTTCCCAAGTGGGGATATATGGCGAGGAAAGAAGGTTGTTCCAAAGTAGCGTCAAGCGTCTTCAGCCCCAAGAAGAACGAATGTCCCGTCCCAAACTGTCGCCTCACACTGGACAGGTGGGGCAATAGCGACAAATTGTAACTTCTTGTAGTTAAACTAGGGTTGGAGGAGGATGGAGTCATGCTATGTAGTTTTGAATTTGGAATTGGTACTCACATGCTAACGGACACCACCGTTTAGCCTTTGAGCGCGACTTTCTCGATTTCTAACAGTATACGGTCGAGTCCTTCATTAGCCCAGAAGTGGCGTTCATGAGAAGGTAATTTATTCATGACATATGCGCCTACGTCGGTGACGTTTCGTCCTATGCCGATGCGGAACTGATGAAAATTCATGTCGTTTCCCAATGCAGAAACAATGCTCTTTAGGCCATTGTGGCCACTGGCTGAGCCCCCTAATCTAGCGTGCATAGTTTCGACCTTGTGCATTATGGAGTCTGAGATGACGATCATAGACCTCGGTGATTGGACGGCGCTACGACAGGCAGCAGCAATAGAAGGTCCAGAAACGTTCATAAGCGATTCTGCAGATGTCAATGAGCCCCTGTCAAGAACAGTAGATGTAGAAAGCATACTAGACTTGAATAGGTAGAGAGAAACCATCGTTTCGCCAACGAAGACATTGCCGTGCCCCGAGATACCAGCCCGGTGCCAAGACAAAGTAATACCAAGCCGAGTAGCGAGCGAATCGATAATATGGTGACCAACACTTGGAATGTGATGAGGGAAAAAAATAAATATTTAAACAAGGACAGAAAACGTACCTATGGCGAGTCAGTGGACAAGGAAGGTTTCCAAGACCAACAACAAGAAGTCTAGGAAGGGGGACAGTCATTTCTAGTCTCGAGAGGGTATTACGTTTAGCTGTGTTATAGAGTCCTTACTTATTTCTCTGGAATTGTGTGGATTGTCCAGTGCTTAGTCAGCTCACTCAAGATGAGCGGAAGGCATCTGGAATTTGTTTGCACTGTTCCGTGATGTCTGTCATACTATCACAAGCTTGAACAATCAAACTTCCTGTTCATCAGCGCTTTCCGATATTTAATTTTCCTCTCGTATCTCGTTCTTTCTCTGCGATGAGCTCCTCATCGACGGCAACTGTTCTTGATACCAAACCGCACATCTACTTGAAACGTCGTCGTCGGTTGTCAAGCCCCCCATCCAGAACGCCAGCGAAGTTGCAATTATGCGAGCAGATGCCTTTGTCTCTTGAGGCTCTGGATCTTTCACTAGCATCTCCGGCACAAACCTTAGCTTCCCTACGATTTCTTGTCCTTTCATATCTCGCAGAACTCGAGCAAAGACTATCCAACTTTGAGTCACCAGATTTTGAGACATGGAAAGCAATGGGGGAGCTGACTATCGAGGATGCCAGGCAATGGGCTAGGACTGGTTTGGAGATGCTCGAGGGGATCCGTGCAGATGTATGTTCTCATCTTCCGGAACTGCATTTTGCAGAGTTGTCGGTGGACGCCTTCAAATCACACATTCCAGACCTTTTAGACGCCTCTTGCATTAATGAAATGCGCTCTCATCTTCCAGAAATGCCCCACCTACCTGACATGCCTGAAGTCCGCGCGCGCATCTCTAACATGAGACACAAGCTGGACGATGTTCGATCTAGATTTAACGATCTGGATTTTAAGAAACCATTACATTATATTCCAACCCTATCTAGCCACCTAGACAACCTACATTCTCACCTTGCATCTCTGGAGCTTCCTTCACGTTCCGAAATAGTAACCCTCGCATCCGGCGCATTGATCTCTGACCTGCTTGAAGTACTGTTGTCTTCAGAACTTGTCACAGATATCTTAAGCGCTAGTCCAAAGGAACTTGTAGAAGAGACAGAGGATATGATTCACAAGGCTGCCAATGATGTCGCCAATGCTGTCAAGCGTTCACTACAAGGTGTTCGTTTGCTTCAATACTCAGAACTACCTGAGCAATGGCAGAATAATCCTTTCGTGACTTATGGCTACCGGTGAGTTTTTTTTTTTAACCTACTATTCATTTATCCATTTTTTCTTAGATTTATACCCTTGGAAAAATGGCCCATGATACTCTTGTCACTGTTTGCTTTTCATAATGAAACACGTCAGTTTTTCTCCCACTACATGTTCTATATTCTAACGCGGTCTCTAGTAAATATTCATACTCATCTCATTCCTTTCTTGCTATGGGGGTTAAACTCGATACCATCCATCAACCCGAACTCAATTGTTGACATACCAGAGCGGTTGTTCATGTTCTTCGCTCTCCTTTGCCTTTTTGCGAGCGCCGTATGGCACACTATGTCCGGATGTGCGCATGGCAAGAGCATGGACATCTGTGCCCGCATTGATTACGTTGGCATCGGCTGGTAAAACACCTGTTATGTCCATGTTACAGCCGTCACTTACAATTCAACAGGTTGATCAGCGCAAGTGTCGGCACTGTTGTTTACTATGGCTACACGTGTCATCCGATGCTGGGTCAAGTCTTCTTGACATTCTGCTTCCTTACTGGACTTGCAGGCAACATCTTCCCCTTCATGGATTGGTTTAACAAACAAGAATACCGGGTACAATTGTTTTACTTTTGGGAACTTATCTCCCGTGCTCATGTATGCATTCAGAGCTTTCGCGTTCTATTCTTCCTAAGTCTTGCGTTCTCCGCCATAGCGCCTCTTGCGGGACTCGCTGTCATCCACTCATGGCGGGAGATGTTTGCCTACATTGGTTCGTAGCTGCCAGGCGTTTGATTTTCATAACACCTTTTGAAACCTCACCTATGTAGGACCTGTTGTGCCCTCGCTTGTTTCCTACCTCGTCGGCCTCGTGTTCTATGTGATGCACTTTCCCGAACGTATCCTTCCTCGACACATTCAGCACAAACTCGATTGCATCGGTGGCGGTAAGTCTTCGTGTTAATATCATGTACTCATGTTAATCGATCTTCTGATCTTCTGGAGGCTCGCATTGCATTTGGCATTGTTTCATTGTGCTTGCGGTCAGCCAGCACCGAGCAGCGATCGCATCTCTTAGAATGGGCCTCCAGTGCCTGGCATCAACTTAATTATATAGTCTTTAATTATATACTGATATTTATTACTTGATGGAAACCTTTGCTTTCTTGTGCAAGATCTTATTAAGTATGCGAAGGCAGTGTAGAAGGTTGATCGGGATTTAGATAGGTACATATCGCACATGGCATGATGCATATCTGCTGGTTAATTGATCATTCGAGGGTGAGGTATGAATTTGAGGCGAGCGATGACGGCCAGGACACCGATCCAGTAATCGTCTGTTACCTGGACTACGCGCGTCATGCGAACGCATTCAAAGGGTACATGTCCAGGTCCAACCCGTATACCTCTTGGCCCTCGATAATCATCACAATGATCCTGGACAAGTTGTTGTGGGTAAAGGGCGTCATGAAACATACATTTGGAACACATACCACAACGAAGCTCTCACAAATAGTACCTACGTGAAGGACTAGGTCGGAGATTGTTCTACAATTATGATGCCTACCGAGGAGCACAGCGAGGTTCAAGTGATCATATCCTGCTAGCTATATGTTGAATCAGAAAGACAAGAAATGCAGGTCATTTAGATTTAGACCCACATAAAAACCAATAGCTGGAGGATGTACAGAAGCAAGACGCCTCTGCACCTCAAATTCAGTAATTCCGTTATGGAGATAGAACGCCGGGCGGACTGTAGCCCAACTTTTAATCTCATATAACGGGAATCCAGGAAGATCATGGGAGACGAGAGATTGGCACTCGATCACGACGCGTGGTAAGGTTGATTCGGGAAGGAGAGACGTGGAAACGCGGATGGTCTGTTGGGATCGTGCATCAACTTCGGCAATTAAATTTGAGATGGGTGGTAATCGAATCTGTGCTGTGACGTTGTCGCTTTTCACTCCCGCGCTGCGAGGAAGGGCAGTTTCCGGCGGCACAGATGCTGAAGCATGCGTAATAGTCCAGCACTCTCGAGAGAGTTTCATTGGTGCTTGACATTTGTTCATCGGACCAAGGCGCGGAAGCGTAATTTTCCCGGAATTTCCGGTGGTCTGAGCATTAGAGAAAATGGACATGGTTACGGTAGCTGGAGAGTTTGCTTGACTTGTGAGTGGTATGGTGAACTGATTCGTATATTTTATATATGTTAGTCTGTCAAAGCTGAGTGGGAAATAATGGTTGTGGCGCTTTGGCCAGTTGAAGCTAAAGAGGTTTTTGTCCGAAGGGCCAATGTCTGGAGATCGAATCTCCTAAAGGAGGCAAATGGCAATGGATGTCAATGACATAGATTCAAGCGCGTTGTGGTGTGGCCGGGCTGAATTGGCCCCTTGGAATAAAGATTACGAGACCAGGTATTAACTGACAAATACTAAGACCGATCAACAAGAGAGAATGTTGGTCACTCTCCTCGTCCATGTATAGACTATGACGGCGACCCTTCCTCAGGTAGCTTGCCTTTGCCGTTGTCCCCCGTCAATAAGGTTTCTCCAGGGATTATACCTGCGGAGAATGGTTCCTTGGAATATGTAATACCTTCGCTATTCTCCTCTGTTGTCAATAAAGACTCGTCGTCGCCATGATCAAACTCATTGTTTACTGTTGCAGCGAGCGGTCCAATTATCCTCGAAGCGAAATGAGGTGATTCAAGTGGTGGATCCACTTCATCACTGTCGTCAAAATAGATTGATCGGAGCACGAGCAGGAATCTGCAAATGATGATTGTTCGAAAGTTGCATATTGGAATCCTTGTACGAAGCAAAAGAGACAACGAAATCATATAATGACGCACACTGGAGTGTAATAGGGTACAACCCAATAGTCATATCCTACGACAGGTTCAGGCTACCCGATCATTAGCCAGCGCTTCATGCATGAGGTTTAAAATTCTCTACGTACAACGTGATCAAACTGAGGGAACCATTGAGTTAAGACCCAGTAGAACGCGAGAGCGATCAGGGACTTACGATAAGAACGAGCATGTCGGCAAGCGAAAGGATGAGGAGAGCGCTTGATTGGGACACCGAGTAAACCAGGCGAAGGAGAGATTACGGCAGCCACTTACAAAAAATATATTGTTCCTAAGGTAATACATCCACCGACCATCAGAAGCAGTTTCAACAGAAATGGAAAGATCTAAACGCTACCATCTATTAGAAGCAATCGTCCCACTCCGGGTTTCTTGGAGACAGCCAAGTTGATGTTGTTTCGTAGACGGAATGTCTTCCGGATGGTCACGATGATTACAATGGTCTCCGAAAGAATATCTGCTACGATGCCAGCAACCCTGACTATTTCACCATGCAAATGTCAACTTCGGTTCTTCGACAGAAAAAGACATATGGGTGCTCCTGTACGGCGTGGATGAGTCGAAGAACGTTTATCTATGTCAAGACTAGTCCTTACACGTTTGTCGTGGGTTGACTGCGATGCAAGGTAAGTCAATTGGCACCCATATCGATCGACTGCTGAGGACATCTGGTGAGCATAAGAGTACTGAATTCTGTAGATGAGAACATGGACCACTCTGAATTGGAAGTCGCACATACGGTGGGTGCTATGATCGAAGGAAGACATAGTGAGAAAACAAACACAGCGAGTAACCAGTGAGTTCCTTGGAGAGCATAAACTCTCAAAGACGAAAATACTTGAGTGATTGAAGCGTCAATATTAGACATAGAAATGAGAATTTTACAACCGTACGTCCAAACGCGATACTACGCAACATCATGGGAAATATCTGGAACCTGACGGCGATGTCACAACTGCAAACCAAAGTTATCAGACAAGAAAAAACCCAATTCGTAGGCTAGAAACGAACCCCTGATCAGGAGGTAGATGAGACAGCATCGTGTTCTAAAAGATTTAGACATACGCGAGGTGGCATATACCATGACGCAAGGAATAATATTGATATCTTTTCGAGAAGCGTTCCATAGCGAAGTAGCACATATAGCACTGTCGCGCCGGAAACTTTTTTAGACCAAATTTTAGAAACTTCGGCGCTGAATGTTACAACATGGTCCCATATAAGAAGCGCTATTAGATATGAGCAAGGGATCATATAGAGCAACTGGTGACATACTGACAGAGGCGATACTACAGCAGGCAAAGGTACTATGGCAAGCTGAGTACAGCTCAGTTCGAGCCTGAAGGACCTACGCACAATTCAAAAAATACTGGGGAAAGTGTCATGTATGCAGGTCGTTAGAGTACAAACTCGAGCCCCAAGACGACATCTTCATATAAGTATAATTATATATCGGCGCGTTCGATTAGAACTTACGAAAAGCTCACTGCCTCGATGAGATGTAGACTAGATCGGAAATCCCAAGGTTTGTCATACATATTAGGGGGGTACCTTTTTGAAGCGTAGGACACGTGAAGGTTTGGTGGTTGATAAGCATCGAAGCCTGCCGGGAGCATAGTACTCAACGGCGACGAAGACGGATATCACGATACCTCGTAAGCTCGGTCTCAAGCCTTGTGTGCGTCGTAAAAATGAAACAAGCAGTGTAGAAGCAATGCAAAGTCTGATTCAAGTAGGAGCCCAACGTTTTCTTAAACGAGCAAGCATATATTTATGGTATCATCTCTATTGAGGACTTGATTATGAAATTGTCAGGTTAGGGGTTTTACGGGATGGCCGGAGACAGTGAATCGGTTACGACCTCGGAATACGTGATAAGGACGCGATACAAAGCGTGGCTTTAAATCGGCGAGTAGTATCTTGAGTCAATCCTCTAGAAGGAGATTATGACTAAATCGTCTGAGCAAGAAAACATTCGTTATTCAAAGTTAAGATAGGAGTACGACCGAGTCTGGAGAAGAGAGATGCTTCGGCAAAAGCCGAAAATAACCCCCAAGTATACTCAAGTACTAAAAACGCTGTCCACCACTTATTCTTGTTTTGGTTCTATCCGATAGACTGTGGACCGCTTGATTGGTGTAAGGATCCGAGTACTAAAAGTATTGTTTGTGGCGTCACCAGTGTAGTACGATGTGTCCAGACTTCGAGATGCTTCTTAGCGCATTCCGTAATACTGCAAGATAACGAGGCACGTTTCTATCATGCGAATGGCACTTCATAGTGAGTACCTTCTCGAACTTCCAGAAGTACAACTAGCAAAAATGTATGTCAAACCTTTAGAAGATTTACTTGAGCAAATAGTGATATTTATTTCTTTGAGCAGCCGCTCAGTATATACAAAAACAACATACTCCTTCAAGGATCCGAAACTACCGAGACCGGAAACTAACCAAATCAGTTTTTCTGTTAATATCATATCCTTTCCTTCAGTGTTCAGTGTATTCGCGGAAGTGCTGCTCGCCTGATTACTATTCTGGGTATTGGCATCTCGAACAGATTATAGGAGGGTGTTTGATCACAGTTTAGACTTCAGTTCATCTGACCCTAGGTCCCTAAATTTGTAATAGAGCTTCAGTGAGTCGGGATTTGCCACGGTGCCACTAGGTTTTAGGTTTGATCCTGACACGATTTGCTTGACTGCTATTTCAATCTTTTTACCATTCACCGTGTACTGATGGGCCATCGTATCAAGTCATGAGGGAATACCGAAAAAAAGACGAACCGGGATATCTTCTATCTCAAAGATAAATTTAGGGACATGCCGTGCGCTCAGCGTCCTACGAATCTCGGTCTTTATGTCAGTTTGAAGGTCCGAGGTAAATTGGATTCCAGGGCGCATCTTTAAGAACAGCAGGACACGCTCATCCGGATCTTGCGGTCGCCGTTGACCGACACACAGAGAGTCGTCAATGCTACTATTGAATTTCTCCATCACGGAATAAATTTCGCCAGATCCAAACCGAACGCCACTTGGATTCAAAACACCATCACTAAAAACAGGGGTGTCAGGCTCATAGTGAAAACACAGCTCAGAGCATGAATTTCCTACCTGCGTCCCAAAATCATGAGGCCTTTGGTGACAGGATTGAGTACAATGAAGTCTCCTTGTCTCCAGATTCCTGTAAACGGACAGCTAGAATTTAGTGGGGCAATTGATTGGAGAAGAAAAAAAGACATTACCAGGATACATATTGAAGTATGCATCACGCATCTTTTCACCGGTGGAATCACCCCAAAAGTACAGTGGTAACGAAGGATGAGGCCTGGTACACACAAGCTCACCAGGGGCCCCTGTATGTTCAATATTTTTTCCCGAGGGATCGAACACCTCCACCTTCATTCCCAGCGACTTGCACTGGATCTCTACCACACAACACATTAGCTTTACCTCGATCAAGGTGATTGAAGCCTTAGGAACTCATATACGTACCTCCAGCGTACACGGGTAAATTAGATGCCCCTGTGACAACTGACATTGGGACACGTAAGTGAATTGAGACATTGATACCACGACGACTCACGCGAGGAACAAACGTCAGTTCCACCGCTAGTGGAGATTAGGTGTAACCTGTTTTCGCCAAACGCCTTCTGTGTCCATTCGAATAAGGGAGGTGTCAGAACGGCTCCTGTGACACTCATCACGCGAAGCGCTTCGAAAGACCCTATGTCGACTGAAGATTCAGCGCTTATCAGAACTAGTTGTACAAACAACCAGGATAGCACAAAACATACGAGGTTTGATACCTTGACCCACGACTTCTGCCAGGAACCGAGGGCTAGTTCCTAGGAGGGATACTCTTCAGATGAGTTAGCGGAGGGAAAGGCCACCACAGAAGGGGCAAACCCTTGATCGCTGATGAACTTGAGGTACGTGCGAACGTTAGGATAGAAGGGAGAGCCATCATATAAGACAAGACGGGCGCCACATGCTAGGCCACTGAGCATGTACGTCCACATCATCCATCCTGTCTAATCTGAAACGTCAGCTCTCAGAAAAATGTCTAGGCAGGCTGCCGTACAGCTTACCGTTGTAAATTGGAAGTAAGTATCTTGCTGACACAATCCCATTCCAATACGAATGTCTTTCTGGTTCTGCAACAGGACGCCCTGAATCGTATTTCAGCATGCAAATGTTGCAACAAAGTACGTGACACGGTCTCACACCGGCGGAATGAACGATACATTTGGGCTTCCCTGACGTTCCGGAGCTGTACAGAATGAAGAGCGGCTGGTTGAATGGAAGCTGTTCAAACGCGAGCTCACGCTCGTCACCTGTCTTCAAAAATACCGAAAGATTGATGCTGTGCCATACTAATCAATACAATCCTCTTTTCAAGAGGGACCAGAACATACGCCTTGCTTATGTCGTGATTTATCTCATCCCCTGTCCGTGCACTGGGGAGCAAAATGGCCTGCTGCAGGCCTTCATCCGCGAGGTCACTGATTACATCGGAAACTTTGGGTAGAAGGTCTACAGTTTTCCCAGAATAGACGACCTCCGTTTCCGCGAATACGAACTTGGGGCGAATTTGGCGGTATCTATCGAGAATTCCCTAGACCACAAGGTCCAGATAAAGCTGAAAGTGAGAATACACGTCAGACTTACCTCTGTACCCATGTCAGTCGCGGTACTAGAGAAGATACCCCCAATACTGGCTGTTGCCAGTGCGATTACCACTGCAGTTATTGAGTTTGTGACAATGGCTGATTTAGATATTAAGCCGAGGCAACAGAATCAACGCAAATCATAATGAATGCAACAGACCTGCGACCCTGTCACCTACTTGTAGCCCATTGACTCTCAGAGCTGCAGCCATATTCTTCACAAGTTTGCGAAGTTCTCGAAAAGTATAGTCTATAATCCTGCCAGATTCCCCAGAAGCTGTACATGCGACTCTGTCGTTGTTATGGGATAGAAGGTTTTCCGCATAATTGAGTCGAGCACCTGGAAACCATTCTGGTATTTCAGGCAGCTTTCCGGGTACAAGAATCTAGTGTAGTAATGAAGCAAGGTGATCAAACCAGACAGAAATTATTTACCAACAGACCTGGCGAGGATTCGGTGGTACAGATGATATAATGCCTAGTTCTTCCCAGAGGTCCAGCCAGAACGTGTAATCTTCTATAGAGTATTTGTGTAACTCGTGGTAGTTTGCTTGAAAACGTGAACGATGCATCAACTACCTGCAGGCGTGCACACGCGACTTGAGTTAAGTACCTAGTTTCAGCCCATGCTTGCGGTTAATCATCCGTCGAAAAACTTCGACAGGTGTTGCCTCAGGTTGAGGATGCTTCCAAAGCAACCTTGATCGTGCAAAGTATGAGTCTGTAGAGGTCATAGGTAAGGTTGAAACGTGTGACATCTTGTGTTCAGATCCGCGTTCACTCTGGAGACTGCTCTAAATGTCTTTATAAAACAAATAGCAGTAGTGGGTGGGAGAAAGGCTGATTAACATTTCTTTCTATATGGAGTGCGACGGCAACCCGGTCCGGAACCCGTCTCCTTTCGCCCCTCCGTCCGTTCAAGACATTTTTTGCAAGTTTTGCCGACAATTGATTACTGGCGCCATATACAATATCCACGGATACCCTAGCACCGTGGCTTGTAGCGGTATGGCAAAGTGTTGGAAATTACAAGGGGCTCCTGTCAGTTTCATTGCAAAGGGACACCTGTCCCTTGCGCTCGGAATTCGGGTATCACTGTATGATAGCTGGATTGAATTGGGATTATTACTATTGGAGGCTGCTTGGGAAGTAGACGACAGGCAAAAGTGCACGAAGTGACGTCGAGATTGATAGCACGTGGCTACTAGAAACACATTGCCACCTAGGCTCGACTTCCACCAGGCTATAAATTCTTTGTTTTAGTTTTTTGCCATTCACTATCCAACATCTATCTACGCATGGCGCAGACACTTCTCCCGACTGCGCCTGTCTCAACTCCCAAATTCCCTGTCAATGGCCACCTAACGAATGGAATCGACTCAGAAAGCACTGAAGGCCTTCAGATTATCGACGACGAGAAACGATTCACGTTCGTGTCTTCTTCGATACAGATCGAAATCATGGCGCTTATGCATCAATAGACCTGACTTGACCGCTCAGATTGAACGCTGGGGTCTTCGGGATGTCGGCTTCGACTACAACTTGGTTGCAGTTTTCGGCTCACAATCTACTGGAAAGAGTAGGAGGGTTCCCAGCTTTCCAGATAGTGGTTCTCAGTTCTTACACAGGTACCCTGCTCAACAGACTCTTTGGAACGACCTTCGACGTCATGGACGAGACGAGACGGCAGCAGACCACAAAAGGTTGACAACTTTCTCTCAACTATGAAGCACCTGACGAAAATAAATATCACTGTGATAGGTATTTGGATGTGTCGAGGGAAAGGCATGAACGTCATGGTTATGGATGTCGAAGGAACTGACGGACGTGAGCGTGGAGAGGACCAGGTGCATACCTCCTTAGCTTTACCAAGGCATTAACTCATTTGAACAGGATTTCGAACGCAAATCCGCTCTATTTTCTCTTGCTTCCTCTGAAGTTCTTATCGTTAACCTATGGGAACATCAAGTTGGTCTGTATCAGGGAGCAAATATGGGACTTCTCAAGACCGTCTTCGAAGTAAATCTGGGTTTGTTTGGAAAGAAGACCCAAGGCGGGTAAGTTTAAGCTCTTTAATGCCTCGAGTACACGTATCGAAGCATACTGTCAGCTCCCAAGGCCGTACTCTGCTTCTCTTCGTCATCCGAGATCATATTGGCGTAACACCTCTTACCAACCTCCAAACTACTCTGACAGCAGACCTGACGCGTATCTGGGAAAGTCTTGCCAAACCAACAGAACTCAAAGACCGCCAACTTTCCGATTACTTTGACCTCGCCTTCACTGCCCTTCCGCACAAGATTCTCTCTGCTGACAAATTTGAAAAAGAGGTACAGAGATTACGGACCCGTTTTGTCAACAAGTCTAGCGAAGATTATCTTTTCAAATCTGTATACCACAAGCGTATTCCTGCAGATGGTGTTGCATTCTACATGGAAGGCATCTGGGTAAGTGTCGATTTCAGCTCTTTTGTAATTAAATCTTAGCGTATCATCTCTAGGACCAAGTCCAATCGAATAAGGACCTCGATCTACCTACGCAGCAGGAGTTGTTGGCGCAGTTCCGATGTGACGAGATTTCAGCCGTCGCGTTCTCAGAATTCAGTGAGCAAGCGAAGTCTCAAAAACGGCCAGTGGAGTCCGGTCGTGTCGTTGAGGGTCTCGGTGCGCTAATGAAGAACTGGAGAACCGAGGCGCTTAGTGAGTTTTCCCTATCAATCAACACGTTAGACCCTTAAGGCTTTCCCTGTAGCACGGTACGATCGTGATGCGTCACGGTATCACAAAGGTGTCTATGGTCGAAAGCGTATGGACCTTATTGCCTCAATAGATGCCACACTTTCACCACTCTTCCTCGGCCAACTCAAAAATCTTCACAAGACCTGCCTGGTTACTTTCAAGAAGGAATTACTCGATGGACTGCGTGGGGAGTCGTATAACTTTGCGGATGTGGTGTTCAAGGCGCAGGAACGTTGTGTGGACACTTTCTCCACGGGTGCCAAGGAGGTGCTCGTGGAGGGTACGGATTGGGCGTGGGAAGACGAACTCGAGTCCTTGAAAGAAGAGGTCCGAGGTGTAGCTGATCAGTGCAGAAAGGACGAGACGAAGAAAATGATCAATCTCATAGAGGTCAAGGGATTCCAACGTTTATCTCAAGCAGTCGCATTGACGTTCTAACACTGAATAGAAAAACTTCAAGAAGCATATATCCGAACCTGTTGAGCTGGCCTTGAACAAGTCCAATCCCGCCATGTGGGACAGCGTCTTGAAGGCATTCAAGGAATCTCTAGATAGAGCAGAAACGACGTATTCTACCAAAGCAAAAAGTTGGTATCAAATCTTGCTCATCCCATCATCTTGCTGATTTCGTCAGGCTTTAATTGTACTGAGGAAGAGAACGTTTCCTCGCTTTCAACTTTACGAAAACGTGCCTGGATCGCTTTGCGGGCCAAGATTGACGAGTTGACTGCGGAACCTGTTATACTCAGCAAGCTACGCGCGCACTTTGAAGAGAGGTTCCGCTACGACGACCAGGGTGTTCCGCGCGTATGGAAACCCGAAGATGACATTGATTCTGCTTTTAAGAAAGCCAAAGATGAGGTTCGGAATTCATCATATCTATTTTGTTTGATTGACGGTGATTAAACAGACCCTTGAGCTTGTCCCTCTATATTCAAAGATTGTTCCTGTTGACCCTGCAGTCGAATTTTCCCTCCCATCCGAGCCATCTGACTCACTCTCAACGGAAGACTTTGACTTCCCCTCTACTCTCGTCATTTTCACGGAGACGAAGGTGCTTGATTTGACCAACAAGTTTAGGAAGGATGCCGATGCGTATTATGTGGAGGCGAAACGCAGCACAGTTGCTAGCATTGCACAGATTCCTTACTGGATCTATGGCATGCTTGTTGTGTTGGGATGGAACGAGGCGATGGCGGTGTTGTTCAACCCGCTGTACTTCACGTTCCTGTTGATTAGCTTGGCTACTGCGTGAGTCTCGCAAGTCCGTGGGCCGTCTCCCTGTTGATTACACTTCCGGTTCTTTCTAGATATGCCATCGTACAGCTCGGCTTGGTTGGCCCGTTGTACCAGGTCTCACGGACGCTAGCAAATGAAGTCAGTTCTTTTTTGTCATGTGCTTTCCATTGGTGGTAATTTTCTTAACAATTCTAGCTTCAACGTCAAGCTACTGCCCGGCTTCGGGAACACTTTCGAGAGCCCGTACTCGCAGAGCCTGTCAGGGAACGACCACAGTCGGCACGACCCGAAAACGAGGATCTTGACGAAGAACTGAGAACTCGACAGCTTTGACAGCAACGCAATTCGTCACACATGAAGATGGCATTTCTCATGGTACATATCGTATACACTCTCGGATTAGAGGATAGCATTAGGTTTTTATATTAATCGTGACCTTTTTAACGGTCAGGCAGCCTGTCAATTACATGAATGGGGCTCAGATTCGACTGAATTTGAATTTCGAAATTCACTAGACTCGCTCATCTTGACACCCTCAATGAAATGCTGTTATGTATGTGACTTACCGCGAATTTCAGTCTTGACAGTCCTTCCTGGTACATTTCCTCTGATAATCTCCGCTGAAATACTATGTCTTCAAACCTCCCTCAAAGATTTATCTACACATACACCAATCTAATTTCTCCCTTCAATGGAATTTCGCTTCCGCCATTTTCGATGAAGTCAGGCGAACCTCATACCAATTCAACTTTCAGCGATAGTTTCCACCGAATCTCTCTCCTTTTCAACACGAGCATACGAGGTCCGGATTGTTAGCTAGAGTCTTAAAAGAGTCTTGGAAAATTCACTTTGTAGATGGGGCACCGGTACTCGCTTGGTATCATGTATATCAGGAGTTGTTGAGCCCGGTTTCGTACGATCTATCAAATGTTCACAAGTATACGTTACTAAAACAAGTTTCATCATGACTCGTATGCAGCGCGGACCATGACGTGTCGTGACTCTTTACCTCTCTAATCCTCACATAACAATAACTCCCTCTCAGTTCAGAGCTAGAGCGCGTCACTCTGGACACTCATTATTCAGTAGCCAAAGTTTGCTTCCTCGAAACCAGTGTCAAGCTCGCCTCTTCCAACCAGTTCCACTTGTTGCTCAAGCAGTGGCTCAAAACAAATGGTATTCTCAAAACCTCATATATATTCAGATACCCGGGATCGTCACAGATCTTGCCCACTGCATAAAGGGCTCGTCGCTTTATATCAGGACGTATCAAGCATCAGATCGTGTGTAATGCGCCTGCAATACCGGCTTACCTGAATGGAACTTCATTATCTTCCGGCTCTATATATCGAGATATTACGATTGGCAAGTAGGGAAAAATTTATTTCTGGAGCAAACCCGGCAATACTATACTGTTCACGCCGACGAAAAGGAGATTCTTCGCCATGATGACGTTCATATGGAATATAATGTCTTCGTTCATTTTGTTTGGATCCAAAGTAACTTGGTCATTTTATTGGTAAGTAGACACCCACAATACCCCGACCTCTTATTGACTCATCAGTGTAGCTTGCCGGTGGCATGAAGATACCAGAATCTATGAGTTCCTCTATGCTTTTTTCCGTTTCCGTCCTCGCCGTCTCCACTGTACGTCTCGGCACAAATTCCCTCAAATTGCAACATTGGGCCAATTGTTTCGAAGGCTGCAAGTTTACTCGGCAAGGGTCCTGTCTCTTTGACATTTCAATGTTTCACGTATGATAATTCTCGCAAAGGTGACAGGGGCACGGGCAGGCAGTGCCACTCGAGGGGACCTGTACGTGTTTTTTATTTGTTGACTGAAAATGTCGAGGCGCTCAGTAGCCTTCGTAGCTGAGATCACGGATTGCATACTATGTATCTGGCCGTGGAGGATAGCATTGTGCAGGCACGGGAACTTTTGTCACAAGCATGCTAGCAAACTGTCTCTCCAGTGCGCTAGAAAATGTCATAGACCCTTGATGAAGTCACAGTCATAAAAGAGGGCCTGATTATGACGAAGAAGTACTCAAAAATCACCAAAAAAAGAGCTGTGCAAGACGATGGGTATTCTAAAGGAGTGCCTTTCGTGTCTGTGCTATCTTTCTATCGGAGCGTACCTGGAGGATAATGCTATGTTTCATATTTGGTGTTCTTTGAGAGAAAGGCGTTTCTATTTCGATGTATCAGCCGAGAACGAACTGGGTTTTGGGTTAGTTGTTGGTTGATTGTTATTACCGGTTGGGATGAAGTTTCCTCGTGCGTTGTTAAAAAAATTAAGGCTGCTGAGAGCTCAAATTAACGTCGTGATAGCGTGGATATTCGGTTTCGAATCCCTGATTTCACCCTTGTTCTGGTGATGAATTTGATAGTTAATACAAGGAGTCATGATGTTTGGCCTTTCGCAAGTGAATGGCTGAAGGAATCCAATTGCTTGAATGTAAGTATTGAGGATGGCTCGAGTTTTTATCAGCACTTTCCCCAAGCTTGATTCCATGACGGTATGCTCCACTTTTCCTGTTTCGAACCCGCAAATTTCCGACAGGACCTGCCTTTCGAGGAGCTTATTTCGAGGCCAACAACGGTGCGCACATCTGATGAATAAGTAATACTTATTGTGACTTTTCACTTAGAAAAGTGATCTAGACTAGGATCTGGTATATCGACTCGGATTATATGGTACTCATAGAGGACATCAAAGCAGAATAGTGTAGGTGCATAATAGGAAATCGTTCGTGAGTAAAGATAATTTGAAAATGGGGGTGTCATTCTCCCTCGACACAGCTACTCCAGACACATCCGTCGCAGCAATCTGTACTCTGTATCCGGTTCGGACAACTGCAAGTCCTTAAGAAACGATTAGTGAGCCCCAAGAATGTAAGGAGGCTCTGCACGAAATGATGGACATGAGCAGTTGCGAGCCAGGCGACAAGAATAAATCGCACACAGCAGAAGTTTTCAGACTCTGAAACACCGTCACGAAGACGAACGGCACGTCCATCGGCGTGAACAATGGGGAGTATCTGAGAAGGACTCATAAACGGAACGATGGGACATGGCTCACGCGTGAGCTGTGAAGCAGGCTTGTCTGACTGTAAATGAGTTCTCCTGCGATGTTAAAAGCATCCGATTAGCGATCCCTCGGTGATGCTGTTTGGCTCGCAAAAGAGCGTCCCTGTGAAAATCGGCTCATAAGCTACTTTGGCGACTGGACGGCGCCTTGTCCAGTCAGTGGGTAAAGAAGATTGACGAAACTCTACGTCCTGGAGCGTGTTGGACGGTTGTGGTGGGACAAGACGAAGGGCACACCTTCGATTGCGGAATTTCGAGTGATCGTGCGCGGCTCTGGACAGAGAGGACAACGCTACCCATCTGAGAAACGTCTGGCTGGTATATGATCGTATTAGAGAATGGTATGAGTCTAATCCTGGTTTTTATATAGAGCCGGGAGGTGGACTATACATAAGTAAGGATATACATCGGGCCGCGAACAGATGCACCAGCTCGACATGTTTACGATAACATTGAAACAGCACAAAGTGGGGCTCATGTCGAGAACGACCTATTTTTGTCGGATTACATAACGAGCATTGTATTCTTTGTAAGTCGACACATCTCCATGGGGCCTGTCGACACAATCGAGACAAAAAGCGAGAACATGCTGCCTCAAACAATGGCGACAGATCAATATATAGGCATATCGTTGATTGCGGCGTTGATTGAACAATGGCACTGGATAGGTCAGTGTCGGCTTGTGACGTCACTTCCATAATGAACGTTGTTGTATTTTTTAATTTAAAGCACATGAACAATGCGACCAGTGGCTTCCTTTTCTCTTGTCCTATTTCTTAGCCTTTCTCCCGTCTCGACGTCGCTGGTCGACCTTTGCCAATGTCTGCATGGAACACACCACCCCCGACTTACGACCCACCCTCATCGTCGACCCTTACGCCCTACCTTCAACTCTCTCATCTCCTCTCTCTCACATGGCTGGCATATCCTATTCTCTCCCTTATTTTCGTGGCTTTTAGGCTCCAGCTCTCTCTGGATACAGCACAGGATGATATAGCAAGCGCAAAGAGCAATCTTCTCGCGAGTTGCCAGGCCGCAGAAAAGGCCGCAACTTCAGCAGCTAGCATGCCACGGTACATGGCCATCGCGTCCAACGATCAATTCGCGGATATCGTCAACGGTTCACTCAACGCTGCACGCGCAACACTCGTGTTGGCATTGACTGCTATGGAGGGCATCATCAATTTCATAATAGATCTCTACCGTTCGACTTTTCTCTGTTTCCTGGAATTGGTTGTCCGAGGTGGACTCGAAATTTTGATTGGTGCAGTAAACGAGGTATGTTGATCACGCATAAATCATTTGATGTTACTCAACCTCTCGTAAAGCTTAACAACCTTGTGCAGAGCGCTGCGAGCGGTCTTCGAGATAGCATCCAGAGCGATATTACTTCCGCAAATAGCGTCCTACAGTCAGCTATTGAGGCCATTAACAAGGTCAACCCGTTTGGTGATATCAAAGTTCCGACAATACCGGTTCCCAACTTAGATGCTTTGGCCAACGTCACTCTACCAGACAGCTTCACTCAAACATTGACCAATCTCAACAACTCCCTTCCAACCGTTGCTCAGATCAAGGACGAGATTGAATCCATGTGTGTTTGTCTGCTGTTTCCACCCCTTCATTTGTGTCCTCATTCAATTTTTGTAGTGTGGATCAGCCTTTTGAAACCTTGAAGAAGGATATCAATGACACCTTTGGTGCAATCACATTCGACGCGTCCGTTCTCCCTGTCCCTCAGCTGAACACGCTCACTTTTTGCAGCGATATGGATTTATCCGTCGTTGACGATGTTGGTCACGATATAATTCAGACCGCCAAAATTGGAACAGTTATTTTGATTATCCTCGCTCTTGTTCTCGTTGGTCTCAATTGTTTTCTGGAGTGGTATAAATGGCGTTGCATGAAGAGACACCTGGAATACACCCGTCAGGCTTGGCTTTCTGACCCAACCATGATTCATACCAAAGTCACTTCATCTCCCATCGTTGCATTAACGGACCACAATCTCATGATGCTTAATGCCAGTTCTGCACACCCACTGCTGACGCGCATCGGAAACAACATTTCAAAACTTCTTCGCCTCGCTCCAACCCAACACACACACCTTCAGTGGTTCTTTCACTACATTTTCCACCCACCGGCACTAGCTTGTCTTTTAATCGGTCTTATTGGCCTTTTGTCCATCCAAATTCAGCTTGCAGCGATGAGTCCGCTGATCAACAAGTACCAACAGCGCTCCGCCGACGCGACAGCTGACTTCTCCAACACTATCTTCACCGCTGTGAATGGGAGTATGTACAACCAGTCCGCAACCTATGCCAACGAAGTCAACGCGCGCATCGACTCTATTCAAACGACCATTAATGAGGGCGTGTTCGGCTGGGTCAACACGACAACTGTGTCCCTCAACACGACGATTAATAATTTTTATGATGATGTCCAGAAGGTAGTCAACACAGTGTTTGGTGGGACTATCCTTGAAACACCAGCAAACGATTTCATTAGGTGCTTCATCGGGACAAAGGTTGATGCCATTGAGAATGCCCTTACATTCCTGCACGATAACCTCGTCGTCAATATGCCACGAATGAACGACTCAGCGCTTGTACTTTCCCAGGCTTCGATTAACGAAGCCACACAGCCCATCGCCGCCGCAGCTCTCGGCAGCGGGGACGGCACTGACGACAACGAAGGACTCATAATGAAGCTCGTCCACGCTTACGCTGAGTCACTCGAGAAAGAAAGAGTGATATTCGGTATCTTCCTTGGTATATGGGGCCTTGTCGTTCTTATGGCGTTGTGCATCATCTTCTGGAATTGCTGGGGCAAGCGCCTGGTCATGATACGCAAACGCAGAAGGTTTGAGCGCGAGCAGCGGTCAGGGATCAACGGGCTTGTCGTGCCGTTCCGTATGTCTATCATGCCTGGAGAGAAGGGCTCGAGTCCTCACTTTAAAGTGAGCCATTTGGACTTACCGTCGTTTACGCCCTTGCCATCGCCCAAAGGCAGTGCATTTTGGCCGTTCAGCTTCAGTCGGAACGCGTCTCCTTCTCCTTCGGCTTCCAGGACTGATTTAACCATCATCTCACCTGGGAATAATGAGGCCGGGCAGGGAGGAAGTGGATCCTGGTGGAGTGAGGCCTTCAAACAAAAGTTTGTTGTACTGTCCGCGAAGAAACCCAGGACGTTCGGCAAGAAGTCCGTGGGTAAGGAAGTGTTGGTTGCTGAGCAGTCTATTCCCAGCACAAAGTCAACTTCAATGTTCGAGAATTCTCGGGATTCTGATGGAAAGAGTAACGCTTGGTTCGGACGTATGGCGTCGATGCTCGACAAGAAGTCGACAGTCGCGACAAAGACACGTCCTAAACTGTGTATTTCCATCTCGCCACCCGACTCGGACAAGGGCGTATCAACCACTCGCGCGCTTTCTTCCAGATGGTCCTCTTCCCCAGTCGAATCCAGTTCTCCATGGAGTAACTTGATCAAGAAGAGTCCTCCCACACGGACTACTGTGCTTTCAACCGGCGCTGCGCCCAATGTTACCCTAACGAACAATGAGCGCTCAGAGACTCTTGTAACGTCGCCAATAGAACACACGCCAATCGCTCCACCCATCCACGCCGGCTTCGAAGATTCTCGCTACCCAAAGCTTCGCAAACTCCCTCCGGTCCCGCCATCCGGTGTTTCTTTCGCCACCAAACCGCCGTCTCCTGACCGCTTCCGCTCCTCTCCAGCCGTGCCTTCTACACCGCCCGATAAAACGCCGATTACGAGATTCCTTACAGGCATCAATACACGCCACTCGGCTTCGGAGGATCCGTTCGTCACGCCTTTTGATGACGAGTACAGGGTCACGATTGCCCAGCCTGCGATTACGCGCAAGAGCATTCCGACGAATCCATTCCTTGGTCCGCATGTCGTGGCGTGATTTTTCTGGCGTTGTATTCTTTCCTCCTCAGCTCCTGTCTCCCAGTTCACGATTATTGACGATGATGAATATTGCTAAGGACTTGATAATGATAATTGCATAGCGCTTATTTTCCTCCGCATTGTAGTTGGTATATGCCATACGTACGCACTTTGATACGCATTCTTTCATGAGCGGTGTATTTCGATTTGCATTCTCCGTCAACCTGGTTGTAATTTCACGGTATCATTTCAGATGTATTGTAGCGACGGTATATACCACACTAGTACTTAGTGGTCGACCTCATTCTTGCTTAAGGATCGAGTATACCGGATTTATATAAGGTTTTAAGCTTAGGTCAATTGTAGCGGCGAACTTTCAATTTTCCATCGAATGGGGTCATTAAGCCTCTTGTCATCAGGAGTGCCTAGTGGAATTAACTAGGACATGCCTTTTCTGGTCATTGGTATGTTGTTTGTCAAAGTAAATGTATTGAGGAAATCGCCGACTAGCCAGCAATCAATCTAACAAAGCGATCATGACGTATGTTTTATTCACGAAAATTCTACTCCACATCGAGCCATACACGGCTCCATTTGTCTTACTTTTCTATACTTATGTTTCACAAGTTTAGATTCGAGCTGCTTTTGCTCTCGAATCATAGATATGGCTAAAAACTTCTCATATCATTAAATCTCTTGATAAATGCTTTTGCTCTCGAATCATAGTTAAATCAAAGCTCGTTCATTCTGATAGTAATAAAGTCTATTTGCGAATATGCTGCGACAGGTTATGGGCCCCGGTACAAGCAATTTGACTTCGGAAACCTTGCAGTTTGCAAAGTTTTGTTGCAGCATAGTTACGC
The DNA here is from genome assembly GCA_017657235.1 of Termitomyces sp. T73sscA. NCBI lineage: Eukaryota > Fungi > Basidiomycota > Agaricomycetes > Agaricales > Lyophyllaceae > Termitomyces > Termitomyces sp. T73sscA. The sequence goes on along the minus strand of JAGGAP010000130.1, from coordinate 15,484 downwards.
AGTATAATAAACTTTATTGATTCAATCTGGAGTTCATAGGTCAAAGAATAAAATATATTTGTAAGTATATTATAAAACAGAGGTAAGTAAACGCACCTGGTGTTCGTAGGTCAAAGAATGACCCGAATTCCAGCGCGACACAATAACTATATACCCCTTTTCATGATTGTGAAACACGAGTTAATAATATATGTTTTAGAATGACTAAAAATCTGAGTACATACTAAATGACAATAAGTCAACCTCAATATGAGGTCAGTTTGGAGCATCCCTCGACATTCCCACTCAATAATGACCGAGTATTGAGAACACCAAGTGTTCCTCGACATTTGATGAATGCTTTGTGAGGAAGAGCCTTAGTTAGCACATCGGCAATCATGTCTTTTGTAGAGACATATTGTAACTTGATGTTGCTATGAGCGATGTGGTCACAAATAAAGAGATAACGTATGTCAATGTGCTTGGCTCGAGAATGTGATACTGGATTATTGGATAATGCAATACTGCCGGCGCAGTCTGAATGAATGATCGTAGCCGTGATATCCAATTCAGACAGGAGTGTCCGCAGCCAAATGGCTTCGTGCGTAGCATTTGATGAAGCAATGTATTTGGCCTCGACAGTAGATGTGGCAACGATGTTACGCAGGACCGGTTTCAGAGAGAGCAGGGACTAAGTAAAACAATGTAAACCTCAGTGATGGTAGGAACACTAATATGTATTGTGATATACCTAAGTAAAACAATGTAACTAAGGTATATCAGTAATAGGAAGTAACAAATGTTGAGGATTACTTACACCTTAGTGACAGTAGGAACACTGAGGTGTTGGACTGCATTAAGCAACAAAAAACAAATGGAACAGTAAATAGTATTAAGTCTGGTGTGGGTCACCTATATTCTTAACATTCCCCCTCAATATGAGCCACAGACTAAACGACACCAAGGAGTTCATGAAACTTTTTGAACTTGACTCAGGCGAGTGACTTGGTAAAGATGTCCGTGATCATGTTGAAAGTGGGAATATAGTGGAGCTGAATGTGACCAGAAGAAACTGTCTAACAGATGAAATGGAAATGAATGTCGATGTGCTTGGTGTGACTATAAAAAGTAGAATCTTTTAAAAGTCTGATAGCACCTTGATTATCGCAGTAAAGATTAGTAGGTAAGGAATGAGGATAGAAAAATGAAAGTTCTGTAAGTAGTTTATGAATCCAGATGATGTCCTTGGCAGCGTGCATAAGCACAACATATTTGGATTTGGTGCTGGAGAGAGTGATGATTGGTTTGGGTTCCATTGGAGTAATAGCAGTGCATGCATCTTTGAGATCAAAGCGCTTGATAATTTGATTGATATAGGCTTGTTGACTTGAAGTAATGGTTCAAGCACTTAAATTTTGAGTAAGGCTTACTCCAAGTAGCCAGTTGATGGGGCCAAGATTGACAATCTCAAACTGTTTGCCAAGCTGTTTCTTGACAAGAGATGTGGCATTGGTAGAGTCACCAATAATGGTGAAGTCATCAGTGGCAATGGCAACAATAGTGAATGTCAGGGGACGAGTTCTTAGACTGTCCACTCTAGCCTTGCTTAGTCTGTGTTGATGTTGGCACCCCTATCTAGCCACCATCTGGACTGCTCCAGCCCTATCCAGCTCCCTCCCTGTCTTGGCATCATCATCTGACAGATCAGCTGGTCTTTGGACCCACTCTACTTGTCAGCAGGCCTTTATGCCATTGGCTGGCTTATTCATGCTGATTATTGCTTACTCATTAGTGCTTAGTACATACTAACCCTATTAATCAATATGTTCTAGTTATAGTGTGTCCGATGTAGTGTATAAGTAAGACTAGGAGATGAACCATCCCCAGTTCTAGCAATAGCATTGCTTCTGGGTTTACACACTAGCTTGATTGTAAGCTCCTCAGTGACGATCTTGTTCTTTGCCCTTGCTCTCCTGCTCCACCCTTGCTGGTGGCCTGTTCTCTTGCCTGCCAGCTGCCAGCTGCTGCGCCTGCTTGACGCTTGCTCCCTCCTGGTGGTAGGCTTGAGCGGTCAAAGCTTTGGCTTGGCTTTCCACAATGGAGCATCCCCTTACAGTGAACTTATCACTGTCAGCCTTATAGAACACAGTGGCATTGGCTTGACAAACTGAGTAGCTAAGATCTATGAAGTTTTGGCAGAGTTCCTCATACCAGTAGTGAGCACCTTGCTTTGTACCATAGAGCAGACATTTGAGTCTACACATAAGTCTAGAATCAGGCAACTTTTTGAGTTCTGGAGGTAAGTTGCAAAAGCATTGATAAAATGGAGGGAATTGCATAAATATAATTTCATCCTCTTTGAGAGAGGAGTTGAAATAAGCATTTTTTTATGTTGGCTTGTTCTATAGTGGCACTGCATGATGCTGCTATAGACAGGAGAATGTGGAGAGTAGTGGCACAAACAGTGAGGACAAAGGTTTTGGTGTAATCAACACCAAATTGTTGCTTGAACCCTTTAGCAGCTAATTGGGCTTTATGTTGGACAACCTGGCCATCAGCGCCTTGCTTACAACATAGAACATACTGGCATGGAATGATATTTGCATCTGCAGGGGCTTCAACAATGTCCCAAGTGCCAAGTTTCTCGATTTGTGCAAGTTCAGCATTGATTGCAGCTGACCAATCTTGGCTTTGACTGCCACTGAGCACTTCTTTAATTGTTGGAACATCCTTGCTGGCAGCCAGCGCAAATTCTACTGCTTCTTACACCTGTTCACTGTCAAGACCTTCAATTTCAACACTGCTTGGCTCCAATATATTCTCAGCATCAATGATGAATGCGGATTCAATCAGATTGGTGGTTTTCATGGTGCTTTGATATTGACTGCAGCCATACTGTGTGGTATCAAATTGTGGGAGGCCAACAAGTGAGTTTCAACATGTTCTGAGGTGCAGAGCACTTGTAGGAGGTGAGATTTGATCTTGTGAGGTGTCTGTGGTGTTCTGGGGTGATTTTGACAGGTCTTCAGCATGTTTTTCACAGTTTTTGATTGATGGGGGGCTTTCTAAAGTGGAATCAGACTTGACAGGATTTGCTGGAGTGCCAGGTGCGAGTTTGAGCAACAATTCTGTGGGATTCAGTGCTGTTGAGGCTTGGGGACTGTCTGGATTGACAGAATTAGAAGGTATGTCCCACTCCCCCTCAATCTAGACATTGTCCTGGGTGAGGGCAGCATATTTTCTGAAAAAGGCATCTCTTTCAACAGTTACTGTATGTTGTTTAGCCCAGTTAACTCTGTAACCCTTGGACTCATCATCAACACCGATGAAATGGCCTTCTTCTACTTTGGATTTGTATGTCTTTTGAAATAAAGGAGAAATAGTTTTGATTGTGCTCATTTATGTTGATGACATGGGCATTGCAGGAAATATCTGTAAAGTAATTTCTTTTAAAGAGGGCCTATCTAATGACTTTAATATAATGGATTTAGGAGAAATCTGCTATATTCTGGGCCTTCAAGTCACTCATGACCATGCCAATTATCTCATTCATCTAAATCAAACTTCTTATATTAACTCCATTCTTAATTGATTCAATATGACAACTTGTACTCCTGTATGCACACCTATGATGACAAATCACAATCTTTCTCTTGTTCAAGCACCCTGTGATCAGTACAGTGAGGATGCATATGCCAAATACTCTAAAGGCATCAACTATTTGTCTCTCATCAGATCATTGCTCTATGCTACTCAAACTAAGCCTGACATCCAGTTTACTGTTGGACTGGTTGCTCAATTTGCTGGGAACCCAGAAGTACCTTACTTAGCTGCTTGCAAACATATCCTTTGCTACTTTTAAGGAACTAAGGATTTCTCCCTTCAATTAGGAGGATCTGATACTGATGAGATCAAGTTAGTTGAGTGGAGCAATGCTAATTGGGCTGGAGACTCTCATGATTGTAAGTCAATTAGTGGCTGGACATTTGATATCAATAGAAGCACCACCTCATAGTCATCCAAAAAGCAATCAGTTGTTTGTTAAGAATATAGGTGACCCACACCAGACTTAATACTATTTACCATTCTATTTGTTTTTTGTTGCTTAATGCAGTCCAACACCTCAGTGTTCCTACTATTACTAAGGTGTAAGTAATCCTCAACATTTGTCACTTCCTATTACCAATATACCTTAGTTACATTGTTTTACTTAGGTATATCACAATACATATTAGTGTTCCTACCATCACTGAGGTTTACATTGTTTTACTTAGTCCCTGCTCTTTCCAAAACCAGTCCTGCATAACAGGTTATGGGCCCCAAAGATACCTACAATGCCTCATCATCAAGACTCACCATTTCTAAGCTTATGGCAGATGGCTCCAACTGGCTGACCTATCAGGAACACATCCAGAATGCTGTAATGTCTAAAAAGCTTCACCGTCATCTAGTGAGTACCACACATAAACTGGTTGAGCTTATCAAGCATAACAGATCCTTCTTTTGAAGCAAGAAATCAGTTGTCTTACTATTTGACAAGGAGGTTGATGAGCATGAGGATGCTATTGAAGACTGATTATAGAAGGAAGCGATAGTCCATGAGATTGTCAACACTCAACTCATCAATATTTCACCAAGTCAAAGGTGACCTTACTGCTACTGCTGTCCAGAAGAAACTCACATTGATTTATGGTGACAAAGGCATCATGTACAAGTCCTACCTCCTCGCTCAACTTCAGAATGCCCACTACATTGAAAATGACAAAATCAACATGCATACTCACCTTGCCAACATAGTTGTTATCAAGGATCATCTTGCTGAGATAGGCTGCCCCATTTCCAATGCCTCATTTGCCAGTTATATCCATTCATCACTATCTCTTGCTCCCACATTCAAACCTCTGTTCACCACTCTTGCCACATCTGCTCACACTTCTGGTAAACCAATGACTAGCCAAGATCTCATCTAGTATCTTACTGAGGAAGCAAATAGCGCAGCAATCAAGTCCAATATAAATTGCCAACATGAGGCAATGGTTGCAGTGCATTCTAAGGCTCATGGTGACAGTAAGAGTGGGAGGAACAAAGGCAAGACAAAATCCAAGGATAAAAATAAGCAGCATTGCAATAACTGTGACAAAAATGGGCATACCAAAGATCAATGTTTTGAAGAAAACAGAGGCATGACTAGCAAGGCACCTAACTGATGGCTAAAGAAGCACAAGGGTAAGGGGAAAGATAAAGCAAATTCTGCAAATTCTGCCAAAACAGAGAAGAGTGATGAAAATTATGCTTTTCTCACTTTCCTCACCATTAATACACTTGATGACTTCACTAGTGACAACATTGCACTTGCCATTACCTCTGGGCACAGTCACAAAGCCCATGCTATATCCCCTTCTGTTGGCATCATCATCAACTGTGGTGCCAGCAGTCACTTCTTGCTGTTCCATGGAACTATCAGGAAATTAGCCCTGAGCCAGTCCACACTGCTGATGGATGTACTTTTAGTGCACTCAGAAGAGGTGATCTCCACATCAGTTTGCCAATGAAAAGTGGGGAAAAGTTAGTACCCATTTTACTGAAAAGGGTATACTACACACCTCAAATAGCATTCATGCTCATCTCTGTCTCATGTCTTGATCACACTGAGTGTTCCCTCCTTATTGAGGACAGAATGTGTATTGTACAAAGCCCCAAGCTGCAATGCCAAGTCATTGGCTGTGTTCCTGCAGTCTATAGTCTATACTGTGCTGGTTCCTCTATTAAGCCATTGTCTCAGAGTCTTGCCACCAATGTCACTACAAAATCCATCACAATCAGTGAGCTTCATTGATGTATGGGGCATATAAACCACAAGAACTTACAAGAGGCTATACATTTGGGCATTATCACCGGTGTTGAACTTGACACATCATCCAAGCCTGAACTCTGTGAAGCCTGTGTTAAAGCAAAAGCACAGCATCAGCCCTTCTTGAAGAAAAGTGAGATAACTACACTCACTATAGAGAGAAAATAGTCAGTGATTTATGGGGTCCAGTACAAGTTCAATTGCTTGGCAGCACATGCTATTCATACACAAACACTGACCTTTATACTTGTGAAGAACACATTGTGTTCATGGCTCACAAATCAGATGCTTTCAAAGCATACAAAGACTATGAAGCATGGGTAAAGGTTCAGCAAAGTGCACAAATCAAAATATATGGCACCAACAGAGGCGGCGAGTTCATCAATAATGAGATGAAGGCTTACCAAAATGCTGTCAGCACTGTTTGCAACCTCACAGTCCACGACTCACCACAATCCAACAGCATTGCTGAATGCGCTAATTGCACAATTGTTGAAGGCACTTGCACAATGATGATAGCAGCTGGTCTATCAAAGAATCTCTGGGCAGAGGCCAAACACCACATGGTATGGTTGTGGAATCAAGCACTATCTAGCGCACTATCTGGGAATGTCACCCCACTTCAAATGGCAATAAGAAAGAAGCCTGATATATCTAGGCTTCATGAATGGGGCATGCACATCTATGTTTGACTGTGCAAGACAGGAAAACTACTCTTTTCCTAGCTGGTAAGTCATCTAGCTCATTGAACACCTTCCTTTTGATCAATTGTTGATACTCAGCTTCTATTGCATTCTTCCACTCTACAGCATTGACTGATTCCATTGCCTTGTTCATCAAAGGACTAGAAATGGCCATAAGAGCAGTATGCTGTATGGTATCTTCATTATCCACATCTTGTTGGTATCTTGCAGGAAGGCATTTTTTGCATGTAGATGGAGCACATTTAGAGAGGTCTTCTCATCTTTTATGTTTGCAAGGAGCTGTGGGTGTTATAAGTGTTGAAGCTTGTTGGGAAGGTGTAGCAGATGCAGGAGGTGTAACCGGCTAAGGAGATGATGGATATTGCAAGTCTTCATCAGGTGTTGTATACTCTGACTCCTGGCTAATCAAATGTAGTTCATTCAATTGGGAATTCATCTCTGCTCCTGAGATGTGTGCAGGAATAGTGACTTGTCAAGGTGTGTCCAATTTAGGATAGACTGCTGAGTCTATAAAATTGTCTATTTCATCAGAAGATGATTGCTTTAACTCTGTGTCAACCAGAGCCAATTCACTTGGTGTATCATCTTCATGGAATTGGATATCATGAGATGTTATGATCTTTCCATTCTCTAAGTCCTCAAGCCTATATCTCTTTGTTTCATCAGTCCACCATCCCAGCATCTGAACTCAGACAGCTTGCAATTCCAGCTTATTTTGGCAAACTTCTTTGAGTACATGGGCCCATTCTAAAGATCCAAAGATGCAAAGGTGGGGTAGATTGGGTTTTGGACTATTTTCATTCCATTTGGTCATAGGAATCTTGTTTTGCAATGCCAAAGTGGGCATCACTGACCAAATGTATATTGCATATATGAAAGCCTCACTCCAGTAGCGTAAGTCCATTTTTGCACCATGAAGCATACTTCTGGTCATTTCCATTAGAACAGCTATTGTTCTCTTGGCTATGCCATTCTGCTCAGGTTGATAGAGATTGGTGGTCTCATGTCTTATTCCATTAAGCATGCAGAATCTTTTCATGGCTGAGTTTATGAATTTGTTTCCATTATTTGTTCTAATAGTTTTTACAAATTGTCCAGTCTGCTTTTAAATCAAGCCACAATACCTCAGACTGCATTGCTGACTTCCTCTTTAGTTTTTCAATCCAAAACCAACAGCTAGCTTCAACAACCAGTAATGCATACAGGTAGCCATCCCACATAGCTACACTCATTGGACTAGTTAAGTCCATGACTAAAAGCTCATTTTTGTCATGTTTGGTGGAGCTGGAATTGGGTAAAGATGGCCTTGTTGATTTTCCTTCAGCACAACCACTGCAAAGACAATCAAATTCTTGAGGTGATTTTATATTGATTCCTGTTACCAGGTTTTGATCAACCATTCTTTTGATAGTATGCGAGTTCAAGTGTTCAAGTCAGTAATGCTACAGCCACATAGTTGACTTGCTAGCAATTAAGCCACTTGATTGTCAATATATCCCATTGATATGCATTCAATGTGATATAGAGTATCATTGGACTCAATTAGATTAGCATGAAGGAATTTTTGATTGTTTCAGGACAGACAAATTCCATAGGGTAAGCCCTTGATAGTGGCACCAGCTCATTGTAATATTCCAAGACTGATCAAGTTTGCTCCTAAATCAGGGATATGCAAGACGTCATTGAGGTGAACATTATTTGGACTATCAGGAACAAGGGTGTGGAAGCTAATGGATCCAATACCAGCCACAGGTAATTGGTTCAGGCCTCCCACTGAGATGTGCTGATCATCAGTTTCCTTAATACTTGTTAAAGTATGGTTGGTTGGCAATTATATGGCATGAAGCAGTGCTATCAAGCAGTAAACCTGGAGGCATCTCATGATTTACTGCTATAAGCACTTTGCCAACTTCTTGGGTCTCAATTTTAGAGATAGATATATTTGCATTTCCAATATGTTTAGGCTTCTTTGGTTTAGGGCATCTAGGGCTTCAGTGCCCCTTTTTGTCACAGTTATGACAAATATCATCCAGTTTGGGCTCTTCATTGATTTTGGGTTTGCCTTTCATAGTTCTAGAGCTGAGCCTACTTGCACTGGAGTTTGAATTACCTCTCAATATCAAGACAAAGGTTCATGCTGAAGAATTTTCTTCATGGCTAATGTGTTCAAAATCTAGCGTTAGCTTTGTGGTGACATTGTATAATTTCAAAGAAGTTCCTTGACAAAGCAAGTTTTGTTTAATTACTTTCCATGCTGGAGATTTTGGGAGAAAGAGGAGAATAGCATTTATAATAGTAAAGCCATCAACTTCATGATTTGCTTTGAGGAATCAATAACATATATTTAAGTAGAACCCAATATAGTTGGACATAGATAAGTTACCATCCCATTGTTTTGCATATAGCTGCTAATAATAGTAGTGTATATTAACACCACCTTGCTTGGTTGACAAAGTTTTGTCATAAACGCTTCCACATGGTTTTAGAATTCAAGGCAGAAACAATAAATTCTTGCTAGGTGTACTCAATAGCATTGTGGATCAGACCCATAGCAGCATTGTCTTTGTTTCCATTGTTCAAATTTATCATTAGCTTTGTTCCATTGGATGTATTCTTGAGACTGCAAGACATCCATAAGTTCTTGATCCTCTTTCTTGATAGACATGAAAGGGGCATCAGCAGTAGGGCAAGAGGTTATCATAAGACTGGGGCAAGTGAGTGGAGGAGCAGGAGGGTATAATTCTCAGCCAGAGACAACTCCCCATAAAGACTTAGATTGTAAGGCAGCCTTCATGTTGTCTGACCATATGTAGTAATTGGTTCCATTAAACTTGTTGGGGGATGCTCCAAACTGACCTCATATTGAGGTTGACTTATTGCCATTTAGTATGTACTACTCAGATTTTTAGTCATTCTAAAACATATATTATTAACTTGTGTTTCACAATTGTAAAAAGAGGTATATAGGTATTGTGTCACGCTGGAGTTTGGGTCATTTTTTGACCTACAAACTCCAGGTGCATTTACTTACTTCTGTTGTATAATATACTTACAAATACATTTTATTCTTTGACCTACAAACTCCAGATTGAATCAATAAAGTTTATTATACTGCATAACTATGCTGCAACAGGTTATGGGCCCTGCTGTTAGCAAATCAACTTTGGAAACCTTACAGTTTGCAAAGTTCAATGGTACTAATTATCATATCTGGTTTGACAACATGAAGGCCACGCTGCAATTGAAATCCCTCTGAGTTGTATTTAGATGTGAGTCTTACTCTACTAAACCACCTGTTGAATTTCCTGGTCTAATAACCACTACTTGCTTTGGCAAAGGTGGATTGACTGTCACTGTTTGAAAGGAAGGTCAAAATCTTATGGACATACTTCAGTCCAAAGAATATCTTGCTTGAGAACAATCTCACAAGAAATTTGAGCATTGGTTGAATAAGAATAACACCGCTATGAGTCTGATCCATAGCGCCATCAAATATGCTCAGCGTGATTCAATTATTGATTTTTGGAGTTTAAAATTAGTCTGGAATCACTTGCATACAGCCTATGTCAAGCAACAAAGTAGTGTAAATGTACACTACTACTATCAACAACCTTATGCAAAAAAATGGAATAGCCAGTCTTCCATGACAGACCATATTGGGTTCTACCTGAACACCCATTGTTGCATTGCTGATGCTGGACATAAGATCAACAATAATACCATCATCAATGCAATATTATTGTTGTTACCCAGATCCACAACTTGAGAAGTTGTAAAGCAGAACTTGCTCTACAGAAGAAGCTCTCTTACCATTGAGAATATGTCCTCAGAGTTAATATCTGTTTATGAGCATATAACTCAAGAAGAAAACTCTTCAAATAAAACCTTGGCATTTGTTTCAAAAGGAAACAATACATTTAGTAGGAGTAAAATCAATAGGTTGGATAAAATGACAAAGAAGAAGAAAAATTCAAGCGCAAACCTAAATCCAATGACACTTGCCATAACTGCAGTGAAAAAGGACACTGGAGTCCCAAATGTTCCAAGCCAAAGAAGGCCAAGACTGTTGGCAATGCTAATATAGTGGTAAATAAATCAACTACTTGAAGTTACAAAATTGGGAAGGTTTTAATGGCCACTTATAAAGGAATGCCTTTTGAGTTGCTACTTGATAGCACTGCATCTTGCTGCATGATAGCTGATCAAACATATTTTACTGAATATAATAAAACCAACAATCAGCATATATCAGTTGGAGGCCTTAACCAAATTTCTGTTGCCAGCATTAGCTCCATTCTCTTCTGCACTAATGTTGTAGATGGTGTGAGTGATATTTGACTTCACGATGTACTACATATCCCTACCTTGAGTGCCAACTTGATCAGTCTTGGTTTGTTGCAATATGCTAGTGCTACCATCAAAGGTCTTCAATTTGGAATCTGCTTGTGCTGGGAAGGTCAAGAGTTTCTACATGCTAATCCAATCAGAACTTATAGAACACTCTATCAAATCGAACACATGAGAATGAGAGATCTCGACAGACATGTTGCTTATATAGCAAGCAAATCAACAATGCACTTATAGCATTGCCATCTTAGACATATTAGTCCTTGTGCTATTAAATCTATGGTTGATCAAGATCTTGTTACCGGCATTGAAATAAAATTACCTCAAGAATTCAATCATCTCTGTAGTGGTTGTGCTCAAAGAAAGTCTGCACATGCACTCTTGCCTGAAGCTAGCACTGCTTAATATAGCAAGAACAAACTTCTTGTCATAGATCTAATTGGACCAATGAACCCACCTACTTGGGATGGAAATTGTTATGCACTTGTGATTGTTGAGATTAGCTGCTATCTACCAACTAGAAGACTTCTCAAAACCAAGGACAAAGTAAATATTTGCGATCTTGTTGCACAATTGGAATGACAATCTGGCTATTTAGTGAAAATTATATGCACTGATAATGATACCAAATTTGTGAATGAATGAATGACTCAATTCTGCAAGCTGAATAGTATTACACATGAAACTACAAATCCTCATTGTCCACAACAAACACAACAAAATGATATAGCCAAGCAAACAATAGCTGTGTGTATGGAAATAACTCACAGCATGTTACATGGTGCAAAAATAGACTTATAGTATTGGGGCAAAGTTTTTATGCATGCTATATACATTCATTCAATCACTCCCACTTCTGTGTTGAATGGAAAAGTTCCATATACTGAATGGTGTGAAGATGGACAAAAAGCTGATCTTTCACACTTGTGAATCTTTGGGTCATTAGGCTGGGCTCATGTGCCAAAAGAAGTTCAGCATGGCAAACTACAGTTGAGAGCTGTTTGTGTGCACATGCTTGAATGGTTGGCTAACAAAACTAAAGGTTATCACCTTGAAGACCTTGAAAATGGTAAACTTATCACTTCAAGAGATGTACAATTCCACAAAGATGATACACCAAGTGAATTATTGTGTATCAAGCCTGAACTCACTCAATCAATACCTGAAGAAGTCAATAATTTTGTGAATACTATTGTATATCCTGATTTGGATGCACCTCATCAAATATCAATCCCTTTGGTGACTTCTGAGTCTGAAATTGAAGCCCAACTAGTGGAAGACAATCTACCTGAAGCAGGACCATCAGGATATAGATCTGAATCAGAAGGTTGTACTCCTATTGAAGACTTACAATATCTCTCATTTTCTCAACTCTCTATGCCTCCACAATCTCCTCTCCCTGTTGAAACACCACCTGCTCCTCATAAATCAGGAAATGGGATAACCTACTAAAGCATGCACCCTCTACTTGAGAATGCTGTATACCCAAAAGATATTGACATGGAGAATCTTCCTCTGGTTCTAGTGATCATATGGCATTTTTGGCCATCACTGGCCCCTCTGTTATTGAAGCCATGAACTCTAAACACTTGGATGGCTAGAAACAAGCCATAACTTCTAAATATGATCAACTTGTAAGCAAAGGAGTGATAGAAGAGGTAGATGAGTTACCTGAGGGAAAGAAAGCTGTTGGCAGTAAAGTTGTACTCAAGGAAAAATTTGATGAGCATGGGAAGCATGCAAAGTTCAAGGGAGACAATCATTGGATCAAGTTTGCCTAAAACCAAGTTTGACCAGAACATTGTGAAGGTGCTCTTTCCACTTTCTCCTAGCTTGCTTGAGTCCATAGATTGCCTTTTAAAGTCTTCAGAATCTTTTCTTTCCTATTCCTTGGGTGCTTGCATATAGATCTCTTCATCTAAAGATCCCTCTAAGTATGCTCCAATCACATCAATTTGATGGATCTCAAGATCAAGTAGGGCAGCAAGTGTAAAGAATATAGGAAGCATTGTGAATTTCATGACCAAGGAAAATGTTTTATCAAAGTCAACACCAGGAACTTGTGAGAATCCTTGGGCCACAATTCAGGTATTGGAAGTAAAGTAGTCCTCAAAGAGAAACTAGATGAGAATGGTAACTATGTCAAGTTTAAAGCTTGAATTGTAGTGCAAGGATTCTCACAAATACCTAGCATTGACTTCAGCAAAACATTCTCATCTGTGGCTAAATTTACCACTCTTTGAATCTTTTTTTCTCTTGCTGCCATGCTTGATTTGGAGATCCATCAAATTGATATAATTGGAGCATACTTGAGAGAAAAGCTGGATGAAGAAATCTACATAAAAGCACCTGAAGGAGTGAGAAAGAAAAAATTTTGGAAGCTTCAAAAGGCTATTTATGGGTTAAAACAGGCTGGCTGCAAATAGAAGCAGTGACTTCATGAGGTACTCATCAATTTTGAGTTCATTCAGGTGAGTTTCAATGACTGTCTCTACTCATATAAAGAAGAAGGTATCATTATTCTAATTGTTCTCGTCTATGTGGATGACATGGCTATTGCTAAAAAAAACATCTATAAGATCATCTCATTCAAAAGAGACCTCAAAGATGATTTTGACATAACTGATCTGGGACAAATACACTACCTTTTGAGCCTACACATTATTTGAGACTGTCGAACAAATGACAAATTTTGCCCCAGTATCAACACTAGTTGCCACCAATCATCATTTATCCTGATTACAATTGCTATCCAATGCCAAAGATTTAGATTTGTATCAAAGCTACAATAAAGGTATCAACTACTTGTCACTTGTTAGTTTCTTACTTTATGCAACACAAACTCGACCAGACATTCAATTTGCAGTTGGGCTTACTGTCCAATTTGCTGCAAATCCAGGCATACCACATCTGGCAACTTGTAAATGAATCTTATAGTATCTAAAAAAAAACAAAAGACTTGTTACTGAAACTAGGAGGATTGGTTGGAGAGGATGTTAGATTGGTTGGATGGAGTGATGCTAATTGGGCTCAAGATGGTTGTGACAGGAAATCAATCAGTGGATGGAATTTCAACATTAATAGAAGCACTATATCTTGGTCTTCTAAGAAGCAGCCTGTTGTTGCAATGTCTACAGTAAAAGCCAAATATATTGCCTTGAATATTACTAGGGAAGCAATCTGGCTACATGTTATACTTTCAAAACTTGACTTCTTCCAAACTACTGCTATCATCATTCATTCTGACAGTATGGGAAGTATTGCTTTGTCTAATAATCTGGTAACCCACCCTTGTGCAAAACACATTGATGTTTGCTATTACTTTATTTGTGATCAAATTGCCCATAAAAAGGTCGAATTAAAATTTGTATCAACTAAACAAATAATAGCCAACATTTTCACAAAAGCACTACTTTGCGAGGCATTCATTAAATGCCAAGAAAAACTTGGTTTATGCGCTGGACTGTCATCAAGTGGGAGTATTGAGAAAATTGCTGACTAGCCAGCAATAAATCTAACAAAGCCATTATGATGTATGTTTTATTCACAAAAATTCCACTCTACATCAAGTTATATGCAGCTCTATTTGTCTTACTTTTCTATACTTACTTTTTACAAGTATAGTTGTATTTATAATGTTACTCAATATGATTTGAGCTGCTTTTGCTCTTGAATCATAGGTATGGCTAAAAACTTATCATATCATTCAATCTCTTAATAAAGCTTTTGCTCTTGAATTATAGTTAAATCAAAGCTCTTCATTCTGATAGTAATAAAGTCTATTTGTGAATATGCTGTGACAAAATGTCAATAACATGATGGGGGTATGAGGACTAGCCATCCTAGAAGGCTTGATATATGCATCTACAAAAATGATAGTACCAGATATAACCAATATAGCCTGATACACCTGGGCTACTATCCAGGTATGTTGCCAGACATGGAAGTAAAGCCTTAGTACTTGGCTCAAAATCTGCCAGATATGCCTTACCAAGGATGTATACCATGTATAGTTCCAGTTCTATGTATGGTTTATATCTGCCAATAGATTTTTATGCTCACTTTTGTTGATAATTGGATTTTCAACATTGTTCTATATATAACAATGCACACAATACAATTTCAGTAAGTAATCATACCACATCACCCATATTTTCTATGCTCCTCAGCATCTCCATCCAACACGTTGTTGAGGATAATGAGCTCATGTGATGTAAGCCAATTAGACTTTTAACTTTATTATATTAACTGATAGACAGATATTGGCAAAGCTACATGTTTCTCAGCACTTGTAACACCATGTGCTCTGCTTCTTTCACTGGGTTCTCTGTCTAATTTCCCATGTAACAGGATTACCATTGATACGTTGGTCTCAAACCTGAGACTGATGGAGGTAGTAACATTCCCAATATAAGATTATAAAGACGCTGAAAACCATAAGCGAAGTCAAAAACTGTAGACAAAGAAAACATACCTCAGAAAAAGAAACACCCAGTGCACCAATATGACGACGCCTAGCAGCCACATCAAGGGATTAGAAAGCAGCACAAACACCATCAGGAGCATTTAGCCAAGCTGATGGGTGATCATGGCTGTACGGTGC